>VDFB02389180.1:0-15747 GCA_007258455.2 Sequoia sempervirens
GAAATTAACTAGGTACAAGACATTTATTCACACCAACACCCCCCCTTAAGTGCAACTTAGGGAGAAGATTATTATACAAACTATGCAAAAAGACTCAAAGATGAGCCCCGACTATGAGGCCATGTTAGGTACCCATTTACAATGCAATCTCTCAAAAAAGGAGAAAAGGAGAAAACCCTGTGGGATAAAAATCTTCTCCAAAAGAGAGAAAAAACAAAGAAAGATAAATGATGGAGGACTCAATGATACCCCCCAAGGACTACATCCATTATGTATATACTGTAGACCCTAAATCTGCATTTTGCTCAAAAACAAACAAGCATGAGTATTGTTAGTTAAATCAAGCAAATCAGATATAGAATCCATATGAAATATTGAATCATGCTTCATAATGCAATCCAAACAACAAAATATCAACTAAACTAAGTGAAAGCACAAAGAAGCAAGAATCCAACTCTATCTCATATTGGATTGGTGTCACATGTGCTAGTGACCCTTTCCCAATCCTTGATTGATAAGCTTAGATGATGATGATGCAATGGAAATGATGAGAAAAATTAGTTCTCGGAGAATAACTTTGCATATGCTTTAGGTGAAATTGCTTGGAGGGGTTTGATAAGAATGCAGTATACTTTATAGATTTTCAAAATGCTAAGTGTTGAAGGAGAGAATGATATGGGACAGATCAAACCAATAAGATAAGGACACTTGTCATCATGTGATTGGTTGATGTATGCTTCAATATTTGGGAGAAGAGTGCCATGAGAGGGAAAATTTGAATTCAAACTTACAGTAGATGCTGAGTTTGACCTTTGGAAGGGACATGTAAAAGAGACATGTAAGGCCTCATGAAATGCTGCATTTGGGTGTACATGTCCATGGGGAGAGATTCAAACTTGGAGAATATTCTTCTTACATGCCCAGAGTTGAAAGCCAGGAACGATAAATCAATAAAATTGATTTATTGTGCAAGTGGAGTTATCTAGAGAATGCAAGTGGGATGAGATTAGTATTTAATCGGGGTTAGATTAAATAGATGATGATTATGTTGATTTAATGGTGCTTAGATGATTTTGACTTTTAGGACTTAAATATTTGATTTGTTTATATCAGAAAATGGTGGAATATGATTTGGGTTTGATTTAAATAAAGTCCTGATTTATTTGATGAATGGAATATGATTATGCATGATGTAAATTTGACATGTCTACATTTTGCCCCTCTTTGAAGCAATGTACTTGTTGTGTTGGTTCAAAGAGAATAAATTCATCATGATCGAAATTAAAAAATTTCATGATTTTTTGGATACTCTTGTGGAAAGAAATACAACTGAGTACATTGCCCCTCGAGAGATGAGCAAAAAGATTCAGTTGAGGATCGATCTACAGCGATAAAGAGGTTCAAAATGGATGGTTATGGATGATGATGCAAATGAGATGGTTTTAAGATGCTTAGAATAACAAATCTATATTATCTTAAACAAATTTAATGATGATATGATATGAGATGGATGGGATGGATGATGTGATATGCTATGATTATACAATGGATAGTTGTCAGAGATGTAGATATGGATCTATATTATGATAGTATTGATGCATGTGAGATGATATCACGGGAATACTAATGCATAATGGATGCATTAGTATTGATGATGTTAGATAAGTAGGGTGACAAAGAGGATCCCACAAGTCCATGATTGGGTCAAAGACTTTGTAGAGATGATGATGAGAGGAAATGATGATGGTGGATGATGATGAATGATGATGAAATGGATGGTTGCTTGTAAAGTTAGAACAAGGTCACTTACTTTATGTTTGATATACGCCCTAAATGCGAGTATTCACGTAATTGTGAAGGACCAGGATAGAACATACTTGTGTGATGAACTGACTCGACAAGCAGATAGGAGTATTCTTGTTCACGCCGGTATCCCCGGAAACCTTGGTACCTAACAAACAGTATTAGCCAAGTTATTATTTTACAGAGCGTCGACAAGCCACGTGAGACAAAGATAATGATACGTTGCCCCATTCCTATCTCTCTAAATCCTTCATTTGAATATCATCGAGGTCCTTGGAATGGCCTTAGCCAGATAAATCAAAAGAAAAGATCAAGTACACAAACCGTAATATTTCTTGCATGCAACCCATTGAAGGGATGTGTTTTGATAGGATAGGAATCCAAGTGATATCCAAAATGATGCCCATTGTCAGAACGATATATCCTAGGACATGCATTGTACAGGATGATGATGGTTTGATAAGTTGATTGATAGGCTAATGATATAAAGTTGACTGACATGTTTGAAAATGATCGAGACTTTGATTTTGTTTTAAAGATTTGTTGCTTCGATTTTGATTTTACGATTGAAGTTTTCTTTTGCTGACTGTTGCGCTTGTTTCTATTTGCGTTGCCAAAGGATGAAGATGACAATCAGTTTATTATGGATGATTGATTATTGTGGGTGCAAGCGAGATGAGACAGATGGATTTTTTCAAATATTTGGATGTTTTTGATGTTTTGAAATGTTTTGAGGCTATTTTTGGTGTTTTGGATTTTTCAAATGTTTTTGGATTTTGATATTTTTTGAATGTTTTTGGATTTTGATGTGTTTTGAATGTTTTTGGATTTTGATGTTTTTTGAATGTTTTTGGATTTTTGCATGATTTTGACGATTTGGATAAGGATGCATGATGATATCAGTGCTCTTTTTGAGATTTTGCTGAAAACCAAGCTAAGATGGATTGATCGGATCGATGGATTGATGATGATGATAACATTGTTGAGGATACACAACAATGCAACAATTTCATTGATTGGGATTGATGATAACATTGTTGAGGATACACAACAATGCAATGATTTGATTGATCAGGATTGATGATGATAACATTGTTGAGGATGCACAACAATGCAAGGATAGTGTTAAGCAACACAATGGATTTGGGAACGATATCCCTAAGATGATGATGAATTGATGATGTCCTGATTGGATTTGATTGGTCATGATTGATGAAGCTTGATTTGGAACACAAGTTGTTCGAATGATTTGATGTGATGTTGACGTGCAAATTAGATGTGACTGATAATGATCATTTGGATTGATGTTCGGTGAAAGATGAAGCTTGATAAGGGATGTTTGTTCGTCAAAATATGCCATGGGCTAGTGACTCAGATTTGGATCACAAATGCTTGATAATAGTTGTTTCGCATTTTCTAATGTTGGATCATACATAGGATTGGAGGACATAGACCAAGATTTATTCTCGAAGCAAGATGTATATATCTGCCCCCAATGTCTAGCAATGTATGGAGTGTCATGGGTGGATGCTCAGATAAGTGTATGGATGGATGGATAAGGTAAGTATGCAAAGGATGCCAAGGATTATCTTGCGATAAGATAAGGTGCTTGGATAAAGAATACTCATTTGGATAATGCTTCATAGCTCAAATAATGTTGCATAGGATGGGATTTAATGAAAGCGGTCCATGTGTCAAGATGTTTTATGCATTAAAGCCAAGCATAAGAGTGTGCCCCAAAATTTCATCGAGATCAAGATAACTTGGATGATGGATGCGAATGAGATGAAAATGGGTGGATCAATAGTTTATGGATGAATGGATTTATTATGGATAAGATGGATGGAGTCTCAATTTATTATGGATGGGATGAGATGCTTTCCTGATGGCGCCGTAGATGCTTGATTCACTTGATGCATGTTTTCGAGTTTTTCATCGTGGTCTTGCCCAAAGCCATGGTGGATTTTCACTGAGGGGCTGATTTTTTTCTCTTTACTATTTTCAATCCTTTTTTCTGATTTTTTTTTGGATTTTCATATTTTTGATTTTTTTTTTGTATTTTTTTTGAAATATTTATGCTGAACCACCTGGTGGTGTTGACGTAGATGCCCATGTTATGACGTGCCATCGATATCACCAGCGAAGGTTGATTTTCAAGATCGATGCACTTAGATACAATTTTGGGATTCTTGATATGCGATCTTTGGAGTTAACTTTGTCTTTGTCGCTTGGCGATGAGTGCCTTTGAATCCCTTATGATGAAGGGTCGTTGCCCGATACATGGTCAATGTAGAGAGTGGATGTATCGTGGAGGCATGGATTAGGTCGTTTAGGGATAGAGATGGATTGGTTGGCAATTTGGAACCTTTGACTCTCAAACTTGGGAAGATGAGCAATGATGGGTGGATCTGGAAGTGTCGTGGAATTAGGACCAACCACTGGATATACTTTGTCCTTGCTTGAGAAGCCTGCTTTTGTATTTGAGGACACTTTTGATGTATACACTTCCCTTTTTGATTTTGCCCCATAGTTTCTGTGACTAGTGGAGTTTTGGAGGGACGATTTTCTTTGTATTCTTTGGTATCCATTTGTATTTGATTTGCCCATTATGCTTATCAGCTTCTTTTGCGTTGATAACATTCTTCGTACTTTGATTCAAATCTTCCTTTTGACATTGGTCCCAATTTGTGGATGGGGTGATGGTTGAATGAAGATTCATGGCATGGCTGGTTGTAGTATTGACACTAGCTTCATCATAAGGACTCTTCATGCTCCCTATGTTGACGTTCGCTTGAGATGAAGTTTCCCTCAGTATTGTGGTAGTACCTTTGTTCTTTGACTCTTCCTGTTCTGAGATGTCTTGTTCAGTAAACATGCTCTGACAAATGACCACCGTAGTTGACGTTCTTTCAATTTGCTGCTCCGCTAACTCTGGATGTTCTATTTGACTTGTTTTGTTGAGCGGATAATGATGGATATCTTTATTCATGATGTCCTCAATCTGAGTTTGGGACATATTTGATCCTGATGTTGACAACTCTATTTGATTGTAGGAGTTAAGAATTTGCTCTTTTTGTGTAACAAAATCTTGTTCTAGATGAAGTCATCTACATGCCCCTCTGTAGAAAGCATCTCATGGGTAGATGGAGGAGTATGGATATGATCATCTTGCATAGATAGGAGAGTGTCCATTAGATGATTGTAGTATCTTGAAGATACAAATTCTTGATCTTGAATGATTTCGGAGTTGCTTTTGACATGCTTTGGATCAAGTTCTCGACATGGGTCAGTTCCAAAGGATGGATTGCTTATAAATGGTTCTTGGATGTCATCATTGTACATGGTAAGTGGTTCAATATCTGCAAGTGTCAAGTTCAGGGTTCTTTCAGTATCTGTAACCATGCGGTCAAAGGGGATCAACATGTTTTGAAAAGGACCATTGCTAGACTTTGGTGAAAGATTTTGATCATGCTTTGGAATAAATTCTTGAGATATGTCCTCTAACTCGTAAGGTGATGTAGAGACATTTTCAATATGATCATAGGTGAACTAATTGTGCATTATGTCAATTGGATCAAATAATCCCAACACTCCTTGAAAGAGATCACTAAAAAGTGGCTCTTGATATATGGTGAGTTGACCATCGGATTGTGTAGATACATCCTCAATGTGCTCCTCGATGGAGAGGTTTTGATCATTTTTTTCGACAATTGCGGTAGAGAGATTGTAAATGTCTTCGACCATAGAGTCAAGTGATGTTGATATTTCTTGAATTGGCTCATTGTCGAGTTTTGTTGGTGGATTTTGATCGTGATTCAAAAGTGACTCTTGACATATGTCGATTTCATCTTCGAATGAGATAAAAACATCTCCAATGTGTTCTGTGATGGATAGATCTTGAACAATGCTTTCATCAATTGTGGTGGGGAGATTGTCAATGCTATCACCAATGGTTGAATGCCCATTGTTATCCCCACTCATTTTTCGTGTTTATGCTTGTGTTTGTTAGGTAGCTTGAGAGGTTTGGGCAACTTGAGAGGATTTTTGCACTTGTTGAGCTTGTGTTGCTTGTTGCATGGCTAGATATTGTTGGAATCCCTTTTGAAAAGTAGCTTGTAATGTCGTGTTGTATTGGCTTGATGTGGTGGAAATTGTTGGCGGTGGGGGTGGTGGTGGATTCAAAATCATGTTGGATGTAGTGACAAGTGTTTGAGATACGCTCGAAGCGATCATGGTAGTGAGGGGTTGAGATGTGATGGGCGTGATAGTGGTGGTTGGAGTGATCGAAGTGATAGAGATGGTTGGATTGATCGAGGTGATAGGTCCTTGGGAGACCAAATTTTGATTTGGGATCAATGTTGTTTGATTAGATACCATCCATTGGTGTGATGTCGATGGTATATTCAAAGGATTTGTCATGATGGTTTGATTGATGTTAGGTGGATTGATTTGGATGGCATGATTGGTGTTAGGTAAAGGGGGAAGCCCTAAACCAAGGAATGATGTTGGTAATGGTGGTGGAGATTTCCATTGGCGTAATGCCTCAACTATTTTGGAAAGTTCCGCAATTTGATCTCACCAAATTTGTTCTTGATTTTGATCTTGACTCACTTGAGATAGTTGATTTGGCTTTTGTTTAAGTGGATTTGGGGTGCCTACTTGTGGTTTTTGAATGGGATTATGGGAAAATTAACTTTGGATAATGTTCTGATTTGGGATGATGTTCAGATTTGGCATGATAGGATGAACATTGTTGGTATTGTGAATCATTTTTCCAAAGTTTTCCAAGTTAGGATTCATGTTTCGAAAACTTGCACTTGGTACATCCACATTTGGTTTGTAGGGATTTGGTGGAATAACGTTGTTCGTTTCAAGGCTCATGCATTGATTATTCGATTGGTGAATTTGTAGGTTTGGACTTAGATCTATCATTGGGAAATGTGTTCCAAACTTTGACTTGGGCATACTCACACTTGTTGTACCATTGACATTTGTCGAAGGCAATGATCCTATGCATGGACTTTGATAATTGATAGGCATTGCAAGGAGCATTGGGATGATCAGTTTCTCGGCTGAAATCAATACCAGTTCTGAAATCAATGGATCTCGTGTTGTGTGTTTCATAAACCTGGGAGTGTTAATTAAATGTAGCAGAAAGGATGCATTCCCACACCTAATTAGAAGCAAATGACTTTGATTTGATTTGGGATAATTTACCCAAGTCTAGAATGATGTTTCCAAGGTTCTAAAGTTGTTTGGTGGGATGGATTTTGATAAATGTTTGAGATGGATGAAGTGTTTGATTTGATCCTAAGAGACTTAGAGAGACTTTGTTTACTAGGCCAAGGTATTGAAGAACACACTTTTCTCTAAGAGCAATCAAAAGACCAATATGACCAAGAGATATCAAGAACATGTGTGGGGTCCAATTCGTTATCTTTGCTTAATGAGTTCTTTTTACCAAAAACAACCACTTGATTATGTTTCAAACTTAATGTCCAATGTCACAACTTCTTTTCGTCCCACAAAGTGCTATGTGGAAGTTCCAAGAAATTAGGACAAAGGTTGCCTAATGTTGACCTTTGTAAGAGCAAATTAAGATGTAAACCCAATTACTTAGGAACCTCTAAGGACATAATCCCAAGGGTAAGCAATAGTTCTTGGGATTTTTCAAAGGTATTTGCTCAAACTAAGGGGTTTGAAGTCTTGATGATGATGTTGAATGTTGGTTTGCAAATGTTTTCGATAAACGCACTATGTTTTCAAACAAGCAATATGACATCCTAGCTTAATGGGTATGTTTTTCTTAGTGGGCTTGCCTCATGCTCGTCATAGAAGAGATGATTTTACATGCAACCAAGGAAAAATATAGAGGTATGATGAAATCCTAACCTCTATATTTCAACCAAGATCGGACATGGCAAGTAACTTCTTGGAATCTAAGTTCCAATGCACCACTTTGATAAACTCGCTCAATGGATAAATAGGCCACTACAAAACAAGGGTTCTAGTTCGGACTTTCCGTTCATGGAGATTGACCCATACGGCAAGATTCCCCTTTTGGATCCATCTTGTCGGAGCCAACCTCGTGATAATGGCGTTTAACCAATACCCACATTTATATCCCGGCTGGAAATACTCTTGGCTTTAGAGTGTTACCGGTTGAGTCGTTCCCTTGGGTGAGTACTTTTTCCCCAAGGCAGGCCCTCTAGGATAAACAAAAGCAAGCAAAAACACAATCTGTAACTCAATCGATCTTTGATGGCACAAAGAAAGAGAATGTACGCGAAAATGCCCCTACTCACACTTGCACAAGATGTTCAATTTTTAAGCCCAAATCGAAGTGTTTCAAAGCAATAAAATTCATTTTGAGTGTTTCTCTTGCACCCTAGATTGCACGAAGCGCAAGGGGAGAGGATACGCATTCAAAATGCACCCAAGACAAAATCACAATTCAAGCACTTGTTTGTTTTATAGCCTTCAAAGCAATTGTGATTTCGTTTTAAGCACCAAAATGAAGTGTGAGTTTTGTCTTGTTCAATTTTAGCCCAAATAAAAAAGCTAGTAAGTTTGTAAGGTTCAATTTTAGCCCAACTTTGAAAGAAAAAACAATGACCTAGTTGGCTTAAAATTGAAAATTAAAGCACGAAATGGAAGCCCTTTAAAGCATTTAAGAATGCTTTGTTAACTTCAATTTTGATGTTCAATTTTTTGAGCTTGAGCAATTTCGCTTGTTTTTGCTTGATTCCCACGCTTAACTCCAATGCCAATGCTTTGATTTTGCAAGTTCTTTGTGCAAGCGAAATCCCTCCTATAAACAACACAAAACTATAGAAATAAGGAATTAATGAAAGCAATGCTTTATAAAAAATAAAAAAATACTCCTATCATGTAAAGTTTGTAACAAAAACAAACAATGTTTAAAGCATTAGAAACCAGATTTTTGAAAGCATGATTTGATAAATATAAGCACAATTGATTTTTTGATTCCCTTCGTTCAATCCTTTTACTCTTCCATAAATGCCTAATTGGAATGTTTGTAATCTGCAAAAGCTTGATCAAAAGTAATCACAAATTAAAATTTGCACATATCACAATCTGAAGAGGAGTTTGATTTGATAGAAGATCAAGAAGCTCGAGTGGGATATCTACGTAGAAGGGTATTGACTATCCACCATGCTAGATGCACATTTGATATTTCGCCCACAAAATCAACATAGAGAAAGGTTAGTGAGAATCTTGAACAACAAATAATATTAGTTCAGCTATATACAAGGAAGCGTTTTTGACATTTAATTAATCTTCAAATTCAAAAGTCAATTTATTGATCAAATGTCATTCAAGAGTTATTTGAATTTTGAAGTTTCATTCATTAAATATCGGGTCCTTTCCCTGCAACAACTTTTACGTGTAAGCCTTCTGTTATCTGACACGAGAATAGTTTTAAACTAAACTAGTTGTAAGGGGAGTCAATAAGCTTTATTGGTTTGATCAAAAGTAGGAATTAGCTTTTCCCTTCATCATATTTTGTATGATACTAGCCAGATTTGAATTCTGCGCCCAAAGATTTCCACTAAGTAGAAACAAAATACCACAGCAATATCGGCCATCTATTGAAATAAAAATGCGCAATATGATGATTAGCAAGGACAGTGAAACAAAACACCTCGAACAATACTCCCCTACATCTGCGTTATGCTTTACACAAAGCGCATCTTATACTTCTCTGGGATCATGGTTGCTGTGGTACTGTCTTTCCTGCCAACAATGTTGGATCTCCTATCATAGCCAACATCTTTTATTACAGTCCAACATTGAACATGTCTGGTGGCAAGTTGGCGCGCAGCTACCTGAAAATAAAGATTCAATGAGGGCGTTAGAGAATGCTTACTAAATTGAAAGTTACGGCCAAGATTTTAATAATGACTACACCCACTATCCAACTATCATAACCTCGAGCATCTTATATCCTGCATAGTCAAAGGCAATGCCCACTTGATACGCAGGATAGATACTAGCAGCGATAAATCCTGAACAAAACTACTCATTATGTGGACATGGTCTGCAAAGCATTAAATGGCAGAAATAGCAATAATAATGAGAAAGACAATGATATTTATGAAGGCACGATGACTTTGAAATACTGTATGGAGATTCCCATTTCTTTCTAGAAAGCACGCCCTTCATATTTTGAAAACAAATCGCGACTAAGCCTTTGAATCTTTCAAACAAGTGCAACTGCCAGGTGTCCAGCCGTGTTCCACAACCGACCAGCAATCTCTAACAAAGCACAGCTCTCGTTTCTGCTATTTCTTTGCTCCCCCCCTTCGACCAACATTGACATTTCTACTGTTGTATTTGCAGCTACTTTGGTGGATCGTATTCAAAGTTATGGATGCCTAGAGAAGGTACGTGGACTGTTTAGCATAATGCACCATAGAAATGTGGCATCATGGAATGTAACCAGTTTGCAAGGCTATGATTGCAGGGTACGCACAAAATGGATTTGTTGTAAAGCTTTAAAAACTTTCAAGCAAATGCGATTGGCAGATGTAGAGCGATATTCTACAATCTTTGTCAGTATCCTCCCTGCCTGTGCCAAAATGGGGGTCTTGGAACAGGGTATGAACATCCATCAATGTGTGACAGTCGGGTTTTCACGTTATTGCAGAGTTTGCAGGAAGGATGTTATAAAGGCCGCTTCCTAGTCGCGCCTTCCATTTCTACCCTGGTATACATGTATGTAGAATGCGAAAGCATAGAGAAGGCACGTGAATTGTTAGACAGAATGCCTCAAATAACCAAGATCTCATCAACAAGGTACGTGAACTATTTGACAAAATGCCTAAAAGAACAGTGTTTTGAACTAATGCAACTGATGAAAGCGTAGACAAGGCTCATGAACAATTTGACAAAATGTCTCAAAGAATTAAAATTTCCTTAGATGAAATGTATGCAGAATGTGGACGCTTAGACAACGCACGTGAACTGTTTGACATAATGCTTCAAAAGACTCGATCTCATGGAATGTGATGATTACATGAGCAAGTATGACAATGTTCTCAGAGAAAGCATTCAAATGTACAACTAGGATAGAATGCAGGCTGTGTGCGATGTGTGATTTGGAAATGCTAGTGCCTAGTTTGCAAATCCCAGTCCTACAAAGCAAAGTGACAGATCAAAAGACAGATGAAGGATGATAAATACAAACATGAGGGATGAAAATGGGTATGAGAATTATCCAAATGTGCATTTCCCCACCAAACCATAAGGTTGATCCAAGCAGATGGCCAAATCAGGCAATTTCTAATGCCATCACTATCTCTAACCTTCTTACCTTATACCCTTATTACCACGTTAGCCAGAATGTGAGTGAGGACAAGGATAGATGATCAGGCAAAATTTTGTCAAGGAATGTGAATTAATTGACAGAATGCATTGACAGAAAATGTAATCTTAGAGAATAGCATGATTGCATGAATACTGGAATGAAGATTAGTCAACACCATAAGTTTACCTTAAGTAAATTCTAAAAGGGGCTTATTTCTATCTTAGCCAGCAATTACTTTATGACCAATTTTAGTATGAAAATTTATTCTAGCAAAAACCCGGATACACAAGAAACAAGTTAGATGGCGAGATTTTCAAACAAGCATGATGCCTTCCTTCTAGCGCCTTTTTGTAGACCCTAAATCTGCATTTTGCTCAAAAACAAACAAGCATGAGTATTGTTAGTTAAATCAAGCAAATCATATATAGAATCCATATGAAATATTGAATCATGCTTCATAATGCAATCCAAACAACAAAATATCAACTAAACTAAGTGAAAGCACAAAGAAGCAAGAATCCAACTCTATCTCATATTGGATTGGTGTCACATGTGCTAGTGACCCTTTCCCAATCCTTGATTGATAAGCTTAGATGATGATGATGCAATGGAAATGATGAGAAAAATTAGTTCTCAAGGAGAATAACTTTGCATATGCTTTTTGGATGAAATTGTGGAGGGTTTGATAAGAGATGAAGCCTCTACTTTATAGATTTTCAAAATGCTAAGTGTTGAAGAGAGACCAATGTGGGACAAAGATCAAGCCAATAAGATAAGGACACTTGTCATCATGTGATTGGTTGATGTATGTGCAATATTTGGGAAGAGTGCCCATGAGAGGGAAAATTTGAATTCAAATTTGCAATGAATGCTGAGTTTGACCTTTGGAAGGGGACATGTAAGAGACATGTAAGGCCTCATAAATGCTCTGTTGGGTGTACATGTCCACTTGGGGAGATTCAAACTTGGAGAATATTCTCCCTTTATGCCAAGTTGAAAATAAAGATTTTGATAAATCAATTAAATGCAATTTCATGTGCAAGTGGCCAAATCTAGAGAATGCAAGTGGGATGGGGATTAGCCTTTGTCGAGGAGTTAGATTAAAATAGATGATGATTATGTTGATTTAATGGTGCTTAGATGATTTTGACTTTTAGGACTTAAATATTTGATTTATTTAAATCAGAAAATGGTGGAATATGATTTGGGTTTGATTTAAATAAAGTCTTGATTTATTTGATGAATGGAATATGATTATGCATGATGTAAATTTGACATATACAATCAATGACTATAAGAGGTATGATATCCCCCATAATGTATAATCACTTGCAAAACAAATAACTGTTTGAAGACACAACATAATCCAATTCCTACAAACAATGTTTCTCCCCTTGGGAAGAAGATACACTAAATACAAATGCAGGAATGTTTCCCATTCCAGATAGGAATTGGTAGGAAGTGGAATCCATATATTTGAAGATTGTGTCTCTGAAAGTTTCTCATGTGTTGCGAAGTTCTTAGATGATGATGATGATGCCATAATCCAATCAGGTACATACCCAATCACAAGAAACTATGACAAACCAGGAACAAATGGAAACTAATATTGAAGTAAATCCAAAGACAAAGATGAACTGACAATAGTTGATCAATGACTATCATCAAATAAGAGAGATAAACCCTCAAATTAGTTTTCCAAACCTGAAATGTGAGACTCCACAAACAAAGATACAATATCTGATAAATAGGAATCCTAATCAGGAAGACAAATAGATACCCATTGGAATGAATCACTAGAAATACTCAATGAATCACCAACTTGAGAAGTAGGAGTTGTAGGAGAAGTCTCTAGATCATCAAGATGCTCAATTTCTGAATCATATTCAAACTCCTCTAAGGTCTTATCATCATAGGGTATGTTTTCAACATCATCATATGTGGATCTCCAAAAATATCCCAAATTTTGGTCCAAATTTGTGCGTGGGCACAAGATTCTTGAAATCTTATGCTAGGTCTCTATGAGGATGCTTAAACTAAAGGTAGAACCAATCAATCCTTTAATATGATCATTCTTATTACCTCAAACATATTTTATATATATTTTTTCTAGTTTAGGAATGAGTCCATAAAGATGAGGCAAAATATTAATCCACCTACAATGTGTTATTATGCCTTTTTTCCATGACTCATAATTGTCCTTAGTCAGAATTATTGCAGAAGGATGAGTTACATAACCCATCATTACAATAATGAAATACTTCTCAACTAATAATATTTGAGATCAATACATATAATAGAGTTGAAATGAAGTACAATAATCAAAACAACACTCTCCCAACTGCCAAAATATCCAAGTATCTTCTAGTATACCCATCGAGTAAAAACTAAAATCACATTATACCTAAGACAAAAATAGGAAAAAGTGCATGGATGGTTGGATAGAGCTCCTCAATTACCTTTCCAACGTCGCAAAAATCATGAAAATTAGAGATCGTGGCAAAAAGTTATGAGCTTGGGAGCCAAAATACAATATCCAACTTCAATCAACAATAGCTATGATCAAACAACAAAATTTTGTAAAATAATCTGCACCATTGAAAAATTGAGAGAATCGACTTTCCAACAATATCTCATTTGAAAAAAATGGCCTCCTAGGGTGAAAGTTATTATAAAATGAAAAAAGGCTTGTTTTAGGCACTTGGGGGTCAATTTTGGCTCCTAGGGCTGAAAATTTTGGCACCTAGGCATTCATATGACCATAGGTTGTCAATAGTTTAAAAAAAAAGATTGTTGCCGCTACTAGTGGTGGGTAGGCGGAGCGGGGGCGGCAGGTGGAGGTTGTGCTGACTGAGGGTTTAGGCCCCCCTGCAATAATAGAATTGCGGGGAATTGCGGGCCAAAAGACCCCATGACCACTGCTGGAAACAATAAATATATGGTCAGTGGTCGTTAAAAATACAGTCAACCGATATAAAAATAAAAAAACTTTTAATATATACACTGCGATATAAATTATGATTTGACCATTCGTACTAGATGATGCCAGTGATGTGTCAATGATGCATATAGCATACCGCAAATGCCAGAAGGATGATGCAGATCAAGAATCTCAAAGAATATGCTAGAAAAGATGCCGATGGAATATTCACCCCAATAAAATTTACTGTTCGAAATAATTTTTAGCCCAATATAAATGAAACCTGCATAATATTTTTAATAATTTTTTTCTACGAAATAAAATATGGCGATTTGCATGCTTGGGAGGGTCGTACAACCTGCCCAGGAATTTTTTTTCCTCAAAAATAACTTTACCAAAAATGGACTAATTTATAGTCAATTTGTCACATCGGCCTCCTAAACGTAATGGTGATACCAATTTGGGCCTAAAGTGCTCCAAAAAATCAATGACCTCCTAGATCAACTAATCTTCACACTTTTTCAAACCCTTGTAGATTTGGAAAAACATAACCAACAAAAGGAAGCTCCAACAAAACCCTGAACTAAACACCAAGGGTTTAACTATATTTAACCAATTGACCCATTTATGCGCATAGGCTTCACAAAAGCATCTACAATATTTTCCAAGTGACCATCATCCCAAACACAATTATCTCATCCTCCATCATACCCAAATATAAAAGATAAGAACTCCAACCCAAGGTGTAACTCTAATGTCACATAAACACACCACCATTTCTTGCCCTAACCCATTACCAAAGCACAAACCCAAAAGTATAATCTTCTCCAAAATATGATTGAATAAGCACCACTTACTCTAGTCTAACTGGAACAGTGACCACAACTAGTCACTCACATCCAACTAACCCCAACCATTGATAAACCTTCTAATCATAACATGTCTATCTTATAATGTATCTCTTGTCCCTATATAATCCATTTTCTTGCTCAAAGTTACCACCTTCCAAGGTAACAAACACACCAATATGCAAAAACTTGAAGACTCTTAATACCACAATCTATTGAAAGTCATCCACCAAGGATACATATGCCTCCTAATATTTCCACTACACAAGAAATGTCTAGTCTAGTGCCAACCAAAGAAACACAAAATTCCACCAATCAACACTCACATGAAGGGGCTGGATCATGTCTTCAAAACCTATATCAAAGAACACACATAATGATCTACAAACTAAAACCAAATGCTATAAAATAAAACACAATTCCTCCAACATACTTTTTCGCTCTTACCTCTAATACCCTTAACTCTCCCAAATTCTTCCCATCACAAACCATGGAGATTAAAGAGCCCATATACTATTGCTAAAAATTAATGAAGTATAACAGTAATAAATGACCACAAACATAGTGATCACATTAGCTCCACACAAACCTTAACTCCAATGTCACACGAATATGAACCTCCAAGAAGATAAGTAGAACCATAGAGAGAAAAATTGCAAACCATATCACATACCATGTTATTCAGCCAACACCAATAAGTGCTAAAGATGTGACAATTTAGATCCTTACTTCGGAAACACCCCCATAAAAATCCTTAATAACATCAAATAATTCAACCCCAAGGTTAAACATAATATCAATAAATAAATAAATCTATAAGGATGTAATATTCTCGTGTGAATGAA
>VDFB02389181.1:0-29671 GCA_007258455.2 Sequoia sempervirens
AACACTATTATCAACTCAAAATTTGTTTTTTTTCTGACAAAAACCTTTATTGGGACTAAAACGCCCTTACTAGTACCTTAGTCCCTCCTAGGGTTTTTGGCTCATAATCTTGTTTGAGTTGTGTGTTGTCTTTTCCAGTTTTTGGAACCTCCAAATTTCATCAGTAGGAACAAGATGCCCTTCTTGTAATCTTAGTCCCTATGGAGTTTGAGGTTACAATTTTCAAGGTTAAACAGTGATTTTTTGTGCTTTTGTTTGTTGTAGTTACTTTGTTGTTTCAGTTTGTCAATTTACTATTTCATGCATTTTAATAGTTCATGTTTACAATTTATTGATAAATATAGATTATTGCACTTTCATTTTGTTATACACATGTTTCATTTTACATTCCTTAGAAAACCAAAACACAAAAACTAAAACATTAAATCTAAACAAGCATAGGTTCATGGTTATTTAAAGTATGTCAAAACACTTTGTCCAAGTTAGCGCAACCCTCAAGCCTTTTAGTAGTGATGACTTTGATATGTTAGATTAAGCCCTTGAGGACTTCATCTTGCAAGGTTTTTCCACTAAGGCTTGTTAAAAAAAACCTAAACAAAGAGAAGTAAATAACATTCAACCTCAACTTATCCTTTATCCACCTTCAAACAAACCTGGCCTTATCCTTGAAGCACCTAAGGAAAATGTGTGAAAAAAATTGAGTTATAATACTATTTCTCATACATATAACACAAGGATTAATAGAAAAGCTCAACCTAATCCCATTTCGTTACCATTGCATAATCATGTATTACCTAGTGCTCCTCGTTTAACATCACATAGTGGAAAGGAGTACGATTTGTTTGAAAAACTTAAGAATACTCTTGCTAAGATCTCCTTATGGGACTAATTCAAAATTCACCTATCACACTATGCTTCAAATATCCTTACAACAAGTAGTTGTTCCTCTTGGTACAAATGCAAATGATGTGGCAGCTCTAATACAAGGAATGACTACAGTTAATGTAGAAATTACCTTTCACCAACATAAGCTCCCTCCCTTGGAGATGAGAAAGAAATATGATGCATTCATGATAATAGCCATATACAACACCATAGGAATAAAAAGGACCCTTGTTGATAATGGTTCAACTCTTAATGTGTGCAGTGTAAACCTTTTAGATAAATTGGGAGTGGATAAATAAAAAATGAAACCTGATTCCTTATCGATTTGAGGATTTGACAATATAGGAAAGCAACCACTTGATGTGATTACTTTGCCTATTACAGTTGGAAAGGATACCTTACAAAATCCTATTCATGTTATGCCTCATGATCTTTCATACAATCTTCTTTTAGGAAGACCATGGATTCATGAGATGCATGCGGTGCCTTCGACTCTTCATCATATCATGAAGTATGTCTATAAAAAAAAAGTTATACCAAATTGAAATGGACCTAAGCCTAAATTTTTTTTACAAATTGAAAAAGGAATCACTAGTCCTCTGAAAACATTAATTCCAACATAAAAAATAGAACCTATGAAAGAGGAAACACAAGAAATGGAGACAATGTCAAAATTAGCAGATGATGATTAGGGTTCCTTGGAATTCACACCTTCATTTATGGGAGAATATATAATCATGATAAAAGATAATGAAAAACAAAAACAACCATTGGTTATGTAAACATAGAACTTGAGAGAAAACTCACAAGCTTCTATATCATCTACTCTTGAAGAAGAAACAAGCTACACAACACACTTCAATGAGATAGATTATCAACAACCACCAAACCTGAAAGAAATGGAAAAAATTAATGGGGGAGGTTATGAACTTATGAAGAAATTGGGTTATAATGGAAAAGGATGTGGAAAGAAAGAACAAGGAATTCATGTTCCTGTGGAACCTAACACACAAGAAATGAAAAATGGTTTGGGATACTGTCCTTCTAAGATAATGCAAGCAAACAAGAGACCTTCATTAAACATCAACACCGTTATGTGTAAACCAAAAATCAATTTTACCTTGAAGCATACCAAATTGCTTGATATGAATTCTAAACCATCATGGGAATACTTTGAAGATGACGAAGCCTTGAAACAAATGTTAGGAGTTTATGATAAATCATTTACTCCTCCTAAAAATAAAAAGGTTACATGTGCTATGATTAACACCAAGCAAAAAGATGGAGAAAAGGAGAACAATGAGATAAACATGAATAATGAAGAATACACCCCTGAATTTCCAAAATCAAATTCACTTCCTTTAGGGGATACCATGGAATTAGCAATGGACATCAATGATAAAGATAAAGTGATTAAGATAGGAAAATTCCTCAATGATGGAGAACAAGAGGATACTGCAACTTTGCTTCATGACTTTCCTGCACTTTTCACTTGGACTTATTTGAATATGTCAAGAATTGATCCTAAGATTGTAACACACAATGTAGTCCTTGCTAAAAATGCTAAGCCCGTCAGACAGAAGATTCGAAAGATGAATCCTAAAATACCCTTGCTAGTTAAGGAAGAAATTGAAAAACTCCTTGAGGCTGGCTTCATAAGACCTATAGATTATTCTCCTTGGATCTCAAACATTGTCGTAGTCGCAAAAATTGACAATCGTATTAGGATGTGTATGGATTTTTATGATTTGAATAACTTAGCATCTTTAAAAGATGACTTTCCCCTTCCTAATATTGACATGATCGTAGAATTGACTGCGTGACATGCTTTGTTGTCATTCATGGATGGATTTTCTAGATACAATCAAATTTTAATCAATCCTCAAGATCAGTAGAAAACAACATTCACAACTATTTGGGGAAAATTTTGTTGGGTTATGATTCCTTTTGGATTGAAGAACCTGGGCACAACATATCAATGAGCTATGACATTTATATTTCATGATTATATACATAAGATTTTGGAAGATTATGTTGATGATATTCTAGCTAAATATTTAACAAGACAAGAGAATGTGAATGTTCTTCGGAATATTTTTGAGTGAATTCAAAAATACAACATGAGATTGAATTCAAAAAAGTTTGTCTTTGGTGTAGATAGTGGAAAACTTTTAGGTTTTATCATATCTCATAGAGGCATTGAGGTGGACACAAAGAAAATTGATTCTATAATTAACATGTCGCCTCCTAGAAATATTTCTCAATTGCGTACCTTACAAGGTAGAATTCAAGCCATTCATCATTTCGTAGCATCCTTAGTAGAGAGAACATTACCATTTACACATCTCCTCAAGAAAGGCATACATTTTGATTGGAACACAGATTATAAACAAGATTTTGAGAGTTTTAAAGATTATCTTGCAACTCCACTTGTTTTACAACCCGCTATGCAAAATAAATCGTTTATCCTTTACTCAACCACATCAACCCATGCTCTCATAGCATTATTGACTCCACAAGATGAAAAGGGTAAGAAGCATCCTGTTTATTACATTAGTCGAACATTGATTGATTATGAGAAATGATACACAACAATAGAAAATAGTGTTTGACTCTTGTATTCACTACTAGTAAGTTGCGAAATTACTTATTGAATTCCAAAATACAAGTGATGACGGAGTTTGATCCTTTACGAAACCTTTTCACCAAAATAGACTTATCATGACACTTAGTTAAATGGGTTATGTTGTTAATTGAGTTTGACCTTAAATTTGTTTCACAAAAAGCAATTAAGGGTCAAGCCTTGATCAACCAGTTGGATGATGCTCCTCATTTAGAATTACCTGGTAATGATTCTTTCCTTGATGATAATGTGTTGAAAATTGAAGAAAATACATGGGAATTGTATTTTGATGTATCTAAGTGTAGAACTGGCTCTGACGTAGGGGTTATAATAAAACCGCCCACAAAAGATCCTATTCCCTTATCATATTGGTTAAACTTCCTATGTACAAACAACACTGTTGAATATGAAACATTACTCATTGGATTGTGTGTCACTCTAGTTATGGGCACTAAGACATTAAGATATTTGGCAATTCACAATTAGTCATCAAACAAATAAACAGAACATATCAGACAAAGCATGACAAATTATCAAAATACAAGGATCTCACAATGGATTTGTTAGAGAATTTTGAATCATTTACCATTGATAACATCCATCGAAAAGATAATCATCATGCAGATGCAATGGACAGTGTAGCTTCTCTTATCTCCCCTCAAGACCCTTCAAAAGACTTCACCTTCATTGTGCACATAGTTATGAAACCATCAATCAAAGGTAAAGTAGATGAAGTGTTAGAAACAATCATTGAAGACTCAAGTGAATTGTATGATATGATATTCAATTATTTGAAAGACGCTACCTTTCCTAAGCCAACCAATAAAAACACTCATTCTCATCTTCAAAAATTTGGATCTAGATATATCATCCTAGCGGACATCTTATATAAGAGGTCCTTTGATGGCCTTTTGCTTAGGTGTCTTAAAAAATTTGAAATCCCTATAACACTCGAAGAAGCTCATGTGGGTGCTTGTGGGGGGGATTTCAAAGGAATATCATTAGTTCAAAAGATGGTCTACATGGGATATTATTGGAAGAATATGGAAATGGATTTCTTTGAATACATTAAGAAATGTCATAAATTTGAAGAACATCAAAATTTAATTCATGCTCCTACCTCTGAGCTTCATGCACAAGTTCCTATTTGGCCATTCTCGGTATGGGGTTTAGATATTATTGGAAAAATATCTCCACCTTCATCCGCTAGACATACGTTTATAATCACAGTGACAAATTATTTCATGAAATGGGTAGAAGCTATTCCTTTGCGTTCAACAACCACCAATGTAATATGTCATTTCATATTGGAACACATTATTGCTTGCTTTGGACTTCCCTTCGCGTTAATTTCAGACAATGGCACACCATTTAAGAATAATGATGTGAGTAAACTTTTGGAAACATTTAACATACAAAAATTTTCAATGCCTTATTACCCACAATCTAATGGACAAGCTGAATCAACTAACAAAACTCTTGAGTAGATTCTAAGAAAAACAGTGAACAAACATAATAAAGACTGACATACGCAATTAACATACACGTTATGGGCTTATCGTACTAGTATCAAAACTTCAACATGAAACACACCTTACAACCTTGTTTATGGTGCCAAGGAAATTATGCTCCTAGAGTTAGAGATTCTCTCCTTAAGAAGCACTCTTCAAGGGCTAGTTGATGACAATACTTATAAGGAACAATGATTACACCAACTTGAAATGCTCGATGAGAGGTGCATCAATGCCCTCGAACATCTTCAAGCTTACCATAAGAAAATGCAGTGAATTTATAATGACCATGTCATCCCTCACCCATTCAACAAGGGTGATTTGGTGCTATAAAAGAATCAATGAAATGTCAATAATAACCTGATAGAGAAAGGAAAGTTTAACCATAATTGGTTAGGACCTTATGTAGTTGAAGAAAGTTATGGGTCTGGAGCATACCTAATATCTGAAATGGATGGTACACCTCTTTGCAAACCTATCAATGTTGTGCATTTGTGTCGGTATTATACCTAGCCTTTTTGAATAGTGTGAGTTCTTAAAGCAACATTGTTAGAGTTAATGGATTATGCCATTATCTCTCGTGCTTGCTTCGTTCCTATGACATAGTTGTTTGTGTCTTGAATAGTGAGGTAGTGGGTCCAATGTTATTTTGGACTCTTACTTTAGGTATCATGCTATTTAGACCTTATGGTGACTGTTATATTAGATTAAATCCTTATTTTCATTTAATAGTCTACAATTAAATCATGAGTGCATTTAATTTTGCATACCATACTACATCATAAATTTATGAAAAATTAAGAAAATAAATGTTAGATCATGAAGATATTTATTGAATAGTCTAACAGAGATTATTTAATAAATCACATTGTCATATAACACATATAAAATCCAAACATGCTCATATATATATATATATATCAAAAATTTTTAATACGTCGCATCAATAGTACGGTGTCACTATGGCCTATGACTGTTGGATCCTTCAGGATCTAGTGTCTGCACCTATCGAGAGATGGTGGTGTGTGATCGGGATCTACTAATGGTAGACATCTCTCACATAGTCTGTAGTGCCCCGCATAATTCACCCTCCTATATTAGTGCATCCATACACTCTCACTCTGTGTGATCTCTATTAGCCCAGATTCTAGCATTCTCTCTCTATAGCCACTCGACCTCTGACTGTAAGATATCCTCTCTCTCAGATCTCCAAGTTGCTCGAGCCTCCTCTAATTCCACCTCCAGTGCTAATGCCTGACCCTTAGCTCGATTAGTGTACCTGGATACGCTATCAAATGCTCCCCTGAGTCTCACATAAGGCTCAAACAACTCCATGCGCTGCACCACGAATTGTGGGGGCATGTAATCTGTGACAGTAACCTCATTTGCAGGAAGGGGTGGCACTATCTCGACAATCGCATGTCAGAAGAGGTCCTCAAGATCTATCATGGGCCCTGCGAGATAGGAATCATAAGAATAATCAATATACATCATCATAATATATACATATACATGAGCATAATATACATAAAAACATAAAGCATAATAATAAATATCATCACCTGAGTCTGTAGCATGATTCGTAGGCATCTCAAACGCCCTATTGCTCTCCCTGTGCTCTTAGACACCAGCATGTGCAGACTGTGACCTTGTGACCCGTGTGGGAACTATATCACTCCACTTGGGTCTAGGAGGACTAGCCTCACCTCTATCATTGTCCTCACTTGTAGGATGGCTCTGCTCATCCTCTGTCTCCTTATCATCCCCCTCTCTCCTCAGATGGGCACTCACAGTATGTAATGCATGTCCTCTAGTGTGATAGTCATCTCTCTTGTAGGTAGGTGAAAGGTGCATGTGTCTGTGTCCCATCTCTCTATCAACGCCATCAGCATGACATCATGATATCGCATCGCTAGGGAGAGATAGGCCCAATAGAGGCCCATCTTCTGGAGGATCTGCACATCCTCCTTAGGTAGCTGATCGACTAGCTCTCATAGATGACTAAACGTTTGACCGCCTAGGTGTTGGTGTGACCGAGGTGCAGTCTGCCATAAAAAAGAAGAAAAATGTCATGTAAAACATCTTAAAAACTTAAATTTGTGTTTTAATGGTAAAAAAGTGTGCTAAAGTTGCTCTAGAATATCTAATTAAGGGTTCTAGACACTTTATTCCTTAATTGGGACACTTTGCGACAATCTCAAAAAATGAAAGAAAAACCCTCTCTAGACTCTAAATTCATCTAAAAATTCCATAAAACATAAAAAATCAACTAAATCAAAGTACAAAGAAGGAAAAATCCACTCATAGTAGGTTGTAGCTCATCCTGTGCGATCGCCTACCATAGCAACTTGATCTGTGGACGGGTGGATGGGCATCTACTCGATATGATGGTTCACTCTACTCCAAGCTCACTCTACAAAAAGGTAAAAGATAAAATGAAAATTATTTACCTCCTCTTTATCTTTATATTCATGCATATTTAGGTCACTTTTTATTTAACTACCATATTAGGAGCTAGCGAACTCTATTTTTGATGTCGTTTGTTGCATTGGAATTGTGGTTCCGCTCCCATTCTCATCAAATGTCTATCATTAGGTGGTATGGTACTTGGAAATTCCCTATGATGGACTTGTATAGTTTGATGTGGTTGGATTGCTACCTTGATTCCACCTCTGTAAAGCAAGCGGAATCAAGGGGGGCATACATCTACCCTCAAATTCAATTTGCTAGGCATGTTAGATAAGAGGATTATTTTTGAGCTACTAATGAATCTATGATGTAGGATAGGGTTCCTAACACTGTGGTTTTTCAGGTAACTATAGTGGGGGCTTCATTCTCCCTAATGAATCCATATGAGCATCCTTTTATAAATTTACTTTTTGAATTACTTTCACTTGCATATGCACGTAGTGTCATATTGGTGCTAAAGTGGGGGCTAAATGTATTGTAGAAAAATACACACATTTGCATTTTCACACTTAAATTGGACCTATTTTAGCACTCCTTGCATTAAATTCCCTTTAGATCAGCTATTATGGGCCCCTAAGACCCCTTTTGGTGCATCCTGAGGCATATTTCAATTGTAAACCTAACCAAAATCCATAAACAACCGTTAGTCTTGGTAACCCACCTTTTAAAATTGCAAAATAAGCCTCGTGGGATCAAGATGCCCTTGGTGGCGTCTTGATCCCCCTTAGTGGGACCAAGCTGCCACTTAGGGTGTCTATGTCCCAAGTGCTTTGTTTTTGGAAATTAAGAGCGAGAAATTAAAATATTTGAATTAATTTGACATTTTGTCGGCCTTTGGGATCTAATAATCAAGTTATTAGATAGGAATGCCTATAAAAGTAAGATGTACACCCCATTTTCACCTAAGCAAATAAGTTTTAAAGTTGAAGAAAGTTGAGACAAGCAAGTTTGAAGGAGAGTTTCAAGAAGCAAGGAATTGAAGTCTTCGAGTAGCCTTCCATTGTGTTTTTGCAGGTTTTTCAAGTCCATTCCCAAGTCAAGATCTAGCATTGCCAAAGACTAATGATGGGAGCCTATGGAGGATCATGAGAGATTCTAGGTTGGAGATGCAACTAGCCATACTTCCAAGCCTAAGGACTTGTTTCTTGATTGATTCCATCTTCCATTGTTGTTCTATTTTCTGCCTAAGAAAGGTACATTTTATGTTTGTGACTTATTATGGTGATTAAAGATCTCCTTTGTAGGTAATTTTCATTTTCATCTTAGGAATTCTATTCTAACACATTTGAATAGGGTTTCTCCATGTTCTAGTTTGCATAATCTTAGACACACTTAAGATTAGGGCACACAGACATTTCTATTTTCAGATCTATGCATTTTCATCAAGGTTTAATTATCAAACAAGGGGTTTGACCAAGGAAAACCCCCACAAAAAATCAATCAAATTTCCTTTATTTTGTAGGTTATTTATAGGTTCAGGTCTGAAGATTCAGTGAAGAAGGAAGTGTAGACCTTGAACCTTGAGACCACATTTAGAAATTTCAAAAATTCAAAGTGGGACTAAGTCGACAACAAGGTCATCTTAGTCCTCCAAATGGAATTTTGAAGAGATTCTTTCAGATCTTGTTTCAGCATCTGAAGATTTTACATTTGCCTCGAAAAATAGTAGTAGGACTAAGACAACAGTAAGGGTGTCTTAGTCCTCCATAGCATATTTTGATAGTATTTTTGCATTTCCAGAATCCTCATCACATTTTGAGACTTCCTAGGTACATACATCATAACTTCCTGTTGCTTAATTTCATCATTTGCATCCTTCATTTAGCTTGCATTACTAGGTTTTGTGAGTTGAATGTTAAAGTGTCTTTTCCAAGATTTTGCTTGGTGGTGAACCCCTCAAAGCTTATAGAACCACCTCCTAGTTCTTCCTTGTTGAGAATTGACTCACCCTTTGGGGTGATAGTCAATCCAATTTGGATTCCTAGCACATTATTGAATGACCGAAGGAAACTAGGGTGGGAACTCCCCCATCATATTTTCTTTCCAGTTCATAGATGCAAATTGAATTCTATCACATGGAGATTTGAATTGGTCACTAATTGCTATCAAAATATTAGGGTCGATCTGTCACTAGTTGAGCTGAGTTTATGATTACATGTTCACCACCATTTCTTTGTGAGTCATGTGTTGTTGTGCATACAATTTCTTGTCAATCGCATGTCTAATCTTTAGGGTGCTTGATCTCCTACTTGTTCTATAAATAGAAGCATGATTTCATTTGTTTGGACGCATCATTATTCTTCTTCTATGCATTATTTCTTGTGCAAAGTCTCTGTATTTTGTATACTTTTCTATCTGCAATATTCTATCAAAACAGTGAGGGAGAGCCTTGAGTATTGAGAGAGTTTTATTATCCTTTGAGAAGAAGCATTTGCCAACTTGAGAGTTAAGAGTTGTGAGACTTTGTTGCAGGATCAATATCGAGATAGTCGTTGTTCTAAAAGTGTTGTGTTTGCAGCTAGTTGAATTAGAAAGAGCTTAAACACATGCATGAGGATATTCTACTTTTGTTTATTCTATTTTTGAATGAGCTATGTCTTGTTTGATTAAACTAGTCTTGTTGTTACTTGCACATTGAGGAAAGTATTGTTTTCTTTGAAAGAAAAGTGGAAACTATTTACTTTTTTGTGCATTGTTTGTAAGTACTCCATGATAGGAGAGATTGTTTGTCATGGGTATTATTATTATAACGAGCATAAGTAGACATGGGTGAGAGAATGTTTATTATAGGTATTGTTATTATACTAGATATGATCAAACATAAACAAACTTAAGGAACACTCAGATAGATAATTAATTATGCTAGATATGATCAAACATAAACAAGCTTAAGGAACACTCATAGTATGTTGTGCATGTTTTGCACACACGCCCCGCCGTAGGCAGGGACCCCCTTTTTTTCGCTCCTGACAGGCTACTTTGCTCCTATCTTGTTTTGCGTGCCCCATTTTCCAAGCCCAAATTGGTCATGTGCCTTCAAATGATCAAATTCCCCTTACCAAATTCACCTACTTAGAGTATTCAAATCTGCAGAAAAATGAAGTCCCCCATCCCTTTTCTGCCCATTGTCTTGTTTTTGCTGACTTGGTCCCTGATCACTCGATTCACTTTTTTCTATATTTTTGACTTTGGGGATAACTTTCTGGTAGGTTTGGGATGTGTTTGAGGTGCCTAAGTGAACTGCCAAAGTTTCGTCAATGTTCTGTTAAGTTTCGGTGGTTTCAGAACTTTCCCTCTGGAACTCCCTTCCTCTTTGGTTGTTTTGGAAACATCTGTGGACCCCTACCGATCTGGTTTCCACATTTTTGACTTTGGGGCCAACTTTCTGGTGGATTTGGGATGTGTTTGAGGTGCCTAAGTGAACTACCAAAGTTTCGTCAACGTCCTGTTAAGTTTCGGTGGTTTCAGAAATTTCCCTCTGGAACTCCCTTCTTCTTTGGCTATTTTGGAAACATCTGTGGACCCCCGCCGGTCCGGTTTCCAAATTTTTGACTTTGGGGCTAACTTTTTGGTGGATTTGGGATGTGTTTGAGGTGCCTAAGTGAACTGCCAAAGTTCCATCAACATTTCGTTAAGTTTTGGTGGTTTCGAAACTTTCCCTACGGAACTCCCTTCTTTGGCTGTTTTGGAAACATCTATGGACCCCCGCTGGTCCGGTTTCCACATTTTTGACTTTGGGGCCAACTTTATGGTGGATTTGGGATGTGTTTGAGGTGCCTAAGTGAATTGCCAAGGTTTTGTCAACATTCCGTTAAGTTTCGGTGGTTTCAAAACTTCGTCCCCCTTTGGCTGTTTTGGAACATCCGTGGAGCCCCGACAACCCGGCCTCTAGGACCTGGCCCCTCCGTGGCCATTTTGGAACATCCATGGAGCCTCGTCGACCCAGCCTCCGGGACCCGGCCCCTCCATGGCCATTTCCAGGACTCCGTCTCTTCATGGTTGTTTTGAGCTTCCGCTTTTTTCAAATGGGTCCAATGTTAAGGAAGTTTTTTTGGGCACTCTTCCTTCCCCTTTTCCCATGTGCTATAATTGAAAAATCTTGGTTTTTCTAAGTTTTGTGAGGTCTAGGAACTTCCCTTCCGGTTTGTTGTCCTTCGTTCACTGCCCGCCCCCTTGGGCCCGCATTAATGTTTACAGTCCAAATGAGCTTCAAATATGAATATTATGATCTTTTGATGATGCATGGATGGATCTAACAAGGATTTTGCAAGATTTGACTAACATTTTCCTTGATTTGTGTATGAAAGCACTTACGACACTTCATGTCTGCAGGATTCAAGAAGCCTACTCTGGGTCTGTCAGGAGACCCATTGAGAAAGCTGAAAAAGGAAAGCGCATCACTCCTATCACCATTTGTTTCATGTTCGCCTCTCCACCTCGCACCCACCAATAGGGTCGGCGTTAGAAGAAGGCATGTGCCAAGGAAGTCAAGGACAAAAATGCAAGGGGGTGGCCTTCAAGAAAGCATAAGGGAGTTGTCTGCCTAAATTAGGGGCAACCAATCTATTGATGCCAATTGTCAACGAGCTTGTTTGATCCAAGGAAGAAAACTACAAACACATCAAGTAAGAAGACAAATTTTAGGCAGTTTCAGCTACAGTAAAAGGGCAATCAGCTAAATGACAAAACTGCTACAGCACCTGAGCACTAGATGACAAAATAGGGAAAAGAAAAGATCTATTTTAAAATTGCTGGATAATGGGGGGTAGGTGAAACCCCAATGTAATCAAATCTGGGCCATTCGATGTAATTCAATCCTAGCCATTCATTTGAACTTTGGAAAACTCTAAATAGAGGCTTGCCCCTCATTTGTAAGGGTTGGAGAACCGATGTAAAGACATTATGCAGCAATAGAAAGCAACATTGCATGATTTATGGGTGTTCCTTTTGAGTTTGCTCTTTATGTATGCATGGTTCAACTTCCCTATTAGTTTAGGTGTTAGTTTTTTGAATGGAAGTGGTGATGGTGATTGATATTTTAGTATTTGATGAATTTCCAGCTCATGCTTTTTGTGATTCATTGATGATGAGTCACTTTGCAAAGCTAGTCTGAGCTCTTTACTTCATTGCTGCAACTTAGTTCAATTACATGTGCATGATGTGTGTGTAATATGAAAATCTGTAGTCCTTAGAAGATTACACTGGTTTTGTACAACTGTAGGTTCCTCTTGGCCAAGCAAAACCCAGTTTAGGGAGTTTGTCTATTGTAGCAGCCATCATTGTTACTATTCATTCGTAGCTTAGGATTAGAACTGGTTTCTTAATCCTTCTCCTTTTGCTATTTATTTTAGTCCTTGGTTAGAGTAGGATCCAAAACATCACCATGAAGCTAAATCAGATGAACTTGATGAGTTTCAACTTGCTGTTTTGAGTGGACAACCACTGTTCATTCACTTCCAACACTTTGAAACTACATTTGCAAACCCAACTTCCCATGCTTTGTAACTCATCCATAAAACCTCTTTGTGATTCCAAAAAATCACATCAAACAACTGAGATATTCCAAGCACTGTCAAGACCTAACATTAGAGACCTTGGGATAGTGTTCTGCAATCTGATTATGGAAGATTGTCTTTCAAGAGAGGTAGTGCACCTACGCACTGCCTGTGTTGAGAAGTGCATAAAAAACACATCAATAGAACTAGCGCTAGAAGGAGGGCATGACATGTTGAGGCTACAAAGTTGAAAGTTGGAAATCAAAGAGAGCACTTTCAAGAAGAAATATGAGATAGGGAGATCTCTTTTAATGCTAAAAATTAAAAAAAATGAAGGGAAAAGAAGCTGAGTCAAAATGGAGTAGCACATACAAATCAACATCACTCAGTTGCATGTAGATTTGAACAAGAGACTAAAGAAGTCATTACAACAATTCGTGTTGGCGGATAGATGTCAAATCCATTGCACTCATAGGCACAACGAATTGAGATGTTTGACCTTCTTGAGTAGAAATTGAAAGGGTCTTGTAGGGAGAAATTCCCTTTTGGGAAATCTATCAGCCTTTAGCCCTTGTAGACCCAGAGGAAGAATTGACAAGCATGGAAGCCAAGGCATTCAAGGAGCTGATCCAGGAACATTTGAGTAGCAAAGACGAACCAATATTGGAGGAAATATTGATGTCTAGTTGGTGCAGATTTCACAATGCACCCCACTCTGAATTCACTTGCTCGTCATGCACAAAAATCATCGCTCAAGCCAAAGGTTGTTCAGACAAGTTGGAGCAGCCAACTCCCAATGAAGAGAAGTTATCCCATGAGGCAAAAGAGCTGTGAATATCCAAAGGACAACAAATTAAGGATGAACCAAGAAATTTGATACAAGCTGATGTTGGAGCAACAGACATTGAAGTTGAAAACTAGGAGGAAGAGGCAGATTTCATTAGGACCGCAAGGTGCCTTGGTGAAAATATGATTAAAACTAATTTAGAAGGTCTTCCCTCCACCAATCAAAGGCAGTCCTCCACTCCAGAAGAAGAGCAATTGGTAGGTGATGATGAACCAATGAAGTCTGCAGCCATGGATGTTAGGACAACCAACTCAGATGCTAAAAAATAGGAAGGAGAAAAGGTTGACAACATTGGAGCAGCAAAAAATGATGACGAAGGTATAAGTGAAATCAGATTAGAAGATCTCTCCTTCATCAATGACAACAATTGAGAATCTGAAAATGAAAGTTTGGAGGAGTGGGAACAACTGCTTGCCACAGCTTTCTACCATCAAGCTTCTTTTTCAAGTGATGATGAGGACCCAATAGCAAAAAGATATGGCCAGATTGTCTCCAGATTAGCAAATGATTGGTCTGAATTAAGATGTAAAGTGGATTTGGAGGTATTGTTGCTACCAAATTGGTCAGACTTCATGATTCATCACACTCGGAGTTCACATGTGAACTGTGCCAAGAAGCCATCAAACAAGTCAAAGAACAAGCAAGGTAGCCAAGCATACCACTTCCTGCAGTTGCTTCAAGGATGGAACGTGAAGACTAAGAGCCTGAACTGAGTGATGACTCAGCTAAAGGTAGGCCTCAAGAGGATGTTGGGGTAGCAATAGAAGAAGGACAGCAATACAGTCTCAGACTTTTGAGCGATGAAGTAGATCAAGCGGAAATGTGTCCACCAGTAACCAAGAAGTTCTTCCTCTTGAAGAGCAGTTGTTTGCCATGGACGATGGGCTTTTTGGCAAGTCTTTGGAGGGAAATTGTGTAGTAGAATTTGGTCCCCTTGATGAGGTGCCATCAATTGATGACTTTTTTCCATTGGGAGCTACACTATGGAGGTATGCTCATGCCGAGGAAGAGCACATCCTAGAAGATGGTAGCGACAAATACATACTCCTTGAGCCCCCGAACAGTGACGCACTAGAGTTTCCATATTGGGAGAGGAGCTCTTTCTCCATTTACAGCGATAGTGAGCAAGAGGAAATGAGTGAACGTCATAATGTGATGCATGAAACACAAAGGGAAGAAGACAAAGGTGGGGGTGTTTTGATGGCTTCCAACAAGTATGACAGAATTGACCAACTACAAGATGTAACTTGGAGCCCTTCCGCCATGATCGTTGTTGATTCTGCTTCACATTCAGGGAGCTGCAATAGGACAGATTTGTCCATGTCATTATCCCATGACATTGAACATCATAAAAAGGAGGTTGATACTTGGGGAAGGAGACGAGACAACATACTGCCGTTTGAGGACAACAACCAAGTGGATCCCAAGTTTGTAGATGATCAATGTGGAGAAGTATTTCTTTTTGAAGAACTGCCAACCGAGGCTGTAGATCCCATTGGTAGATTGGAAGAGTTGTTTGTTGCCCCGTCCTCCCAGCCTTATGCAAGCTTAATGTCTGAAGTGTTGCACCCTCCACTGCGCCCGCTCGAGGCTACCGATGCAATGATCAATGATGTTGTGCTTGCTCTCGATTGTCCAACATTGCCACCTCCATGTGATGACATCCAGGTTCTATCCTTCCTTGCCCCTATTATTTTTCATAACTACATTTATTATTTTGATTATGGAAATGAGGGAAAACGAACATGTTTATGGATTAACCATGGGTTCAGTGAGCCTCTTCAATTGCTGATTTTTCATGATGATGTGATTGAACTTGAGTGTTGCAACATTGAATTTCTTTTTTCAAAATATAAAGATAAAATTGCATGGTTAAGAATGACAACAATCGCCCGTTTGCTTGTGCATGCACTGCGAAATCCAATGAATGTTAATGTCAGCTTGCCCTGCCTGAACATAGTGCTTTGTAAATATCTTTGTACATAGCCTGTTTTGAGTAGTATAGGTTTTCTATAAATACTTCATTTTCTCGCTTTCCTTAGGTTAGTTGGTTTGATGTAGGTTGTTTGCTTTGTTGGTGTTTTCTTTCACTTTGTTGTTGTTTTGATTGGGGTCCCTCTGCTTTTAGCTGGGCACATCTATGCGCACAACAACCATACTTATCGCCTGGGGTTGTTCTACGTATTTCTTTGTCAAACTCTAATCAAGTCTTTAGAGTGGATGGTGAAGGTCATCTATTAGTGTCAAGTGATATAGGTGTTTGATTCAAAGAGGATAAGTTGTTGGTTTAATCCGACTCTGACGTATTGTAAAATCTTACAGCTCTTACACATCTTAAGAATCTGACGGTCACTGTAGGGCCTTTTGTGAAGTCTAGTTAAGTGAAAAATCTAAAATTCTGCTTCAGTGCAACTATGATTCTCAGCCCTGAGCGCAAGCTTCGATGCTTGCAGGTTGAAATAAAAGAGCTAAAAAGGGAAAAGAAAGAAAGAAAGAAAATATTGAAAATTAAAAGAAAGAGAAAATTCAACTTTTCAGGGGTATCTGAGCAACTCTACCGGGGCTATGGACGCTCAGCTAGCAGTAGAGCAATGTTCAGGAGAATCACAGCGAGAACCTCGTCAGGGCTATGGACGCCTGACTGGTAGTGATGCAATGTACCAGATGCTTTTGGAGTTAGAATAAACTATGTAGCTTAACTTGACGGAGCTTGGGTTCCTGTAGCAACTGAAGGATGGGAATTAACGCAATTGCACACACTTGGATTTTCAGCATACTGAAGGTTGGGTTGGCTAGTGGTTTTGATCCTTTGGTTGGGTGTCTAGTTTGTTTGCCCTAGCGTGAAGGTCGGAACCAAAGATTCTGGGTTCATGATTCCAGTTTGTCATCAAAATGATCTGGAGCATTTCTCCAGCGAGTCGCCATTTGTTGTGCATATTTTGCACACACGCCCTGCCATAGGCAGGGACCCCCTTTTTTTCGCTCCCAACAGGTTGCTTTTGTCCTATCTTGTTTTGTGTGCCCCATTTTCCAAGCCCAAATTGGTCATGTGCCTTCAAACAATCAAATTCCCCTTACCAAATTCACCTACTTAGGGTATTCAAATCCACGGAGAAATGAAGTCCCCCATCCCTTTTCTGCCCATTGTTTTGTTTCTGCTAACTTGGTCCCTGATCGCTCAATTCACTTTTTTCTATATTTTTAACTTTGGGGATAACTTTCTGGTGGATTTGGGATGTGTTTGATGTGCCTAAGTGAACTACCAAAGTTTCGTCAACGTTCTGTTAAGTTTCGGTGGTTTCAGAACTTTCCCTTTGGAACTCCCTTCCTCTTTGGCTATTTTGGAAACATTCGTGGACCCCTACTTTCTGGTGGATTTGGGATGTGTTTGAGGTGCCTAAGTGAACTGCCAAAGTTTCGTCAATGTTCCGTTAAGTTTCAGTGGTTTCAGAACTTTCCCTCTGGAACTCCCTTCCTCTTTGGTTGTTTTGGAAACATCCGTGGACCCCTGCCGGTCTGGTTTCCACATTTTTGACTTTGGGGCCAACTTTCTGGTGGATTTGGGATGTGTTTGAGGTGCCTAAGTGAACTGCCAAAGTTTTGTCAACATTCTGTTAAGTTTCGGTGGTTTCATAACTTTCCCTCCAGTACTCCCTTCTTCTTTGGCTGTTTTGGAAACATTCGTAGACCTCCGCCAGTCTGGTTTCCACATTTTTGACTTTGGGGCTAACTTTTTGGTGGATTTGGGATGTGTTTGAGGTGCCTAAGTGAACTACCAAAGTTTCCTCAACGTTTCGTTAAGTTTCGGTGGTTTCAAAACTTTCCCTTTGGAACTCCCTTCTTCTTTGGCTGTTTTGGAAACATCCGTGGACCCTCGCTGGTCCGGTTTCCACATTTTTAACTTTGGGGCCAACTTTCTGGTGGATTTGGGATGTGTTTGAGGTGCCTAAGTGAATTGCCAAGGTTTTGTCAATGTTCCATTAAGTTTCAGTGGTTTTGGAACTTCGTCCCCCTTTGGCTATTTTGGAACATCCGTGGAGCCCCAGCAACCCGGCCTCCGGGACCCGGCCCCTCCATGGCCGTTTCTGGGACTCCATCCCTCTGTGACCATTTTGGAACATTCGTGGAGCCCCGGTGACTCGGCCCCTTTGTGGCCCTTTCTAGAACTCTGTCTCTCCGTGGCCATTTTGAGCTTCCACTTTTTTCAAATGGGTCCAATGTTACAAAAAAAATTTCTGGGCACTCTTCCTTCCCCTTTTCCCATGCACTATAATTGAAAAATCTTGGTTTCGCTAAGTTTTGTGAGGTCCAGGAACTTCCCTTCTGGTTTGTTGTCCCCCGTTTGCTGCCCGCCCCCTTGGGCCCGCATTAATGTTTACGGTCCAAATGAGCTTCAAATATGAATATTATGATCTTTTGATGATGCATGGATGGATCTAACAAATATTTTGCAAGATTTGACTAACGTTTTCCTTGATTTTTGTATGAAAGCACTTACGACACTTCATGTCTGCATGATTCAAAAAGCCTACTGCGGGTCCGTCAGGAGACCCATTGAGAAAGTTGAACAAAGAAAGCGCATCGCTCCTATCACCATTCATTTCATGTTTGCCTCTCCCCCTCGCACCCACCAACAGGGTCGGCGTTAGAAGAAGGCATGTGCCAAGGAAGTCAAGGACAAAAATGCAAGGGGGTGGCCTTGAAGAAAGCATAAGGGAGTTGTCCGCCTGAATCAGGGGCAACCAATCTATTGATTCCAATCGTTAACGGGCTCATTTGATCCAAGGAAGAACACTGTAAACACATCAAGTAAGAAGACAAATTTTAGGCAGTTTTAGCTACAGTAAAAGGGCAATCAGCTAAATGACAAAACTGCTACAACACCTGAGCACTAGATGACAAAATAGGGAAAAGACAAAGATCTATTTTAAAATTGTTGGATAATGGGGGGTAGGTGAAACCCTAATGTAATCAAATATGGGCCATTCGATGTAATTCAATCCTAGCCATTCATTTGGGCTTTGGAAAACTCTAAATAGGGGCTTGCCCCTCATTTGTAAGGGTTGGAGAACTAATGTAAAGATATTCTGCAGCAATAGAAAGCAACATTGCATGATTTATGGGTGTTCCTTTTGAGTTTGCTCTTTATATATGCATGGCTCAACTTCCCTATTAGTTTAGGTGTTAGTTTTTTGAATGGAAGTGGTGATGGTGATTGATGTTTTAGTATTTGATGAATTTCCAGCTCATGCTTTTTGTGGTTCATTGATGATGAGTCACTTTGCAAAGCTAGTCTGAGCTCTTTACTTCATTTTTGTAACTTAGTTCAATTACATGTGCATGATGTGTGTGTGTAATATGAAAATCTGCAGTCCTTAGAAGATTGCACTGGTTTTGTGCAACTGTAGGTTCCTCTTGGCCAATCAAAATCCAGTTTAGGGAGTTTGTCTACTGTAGTAGCCACCATTGTTACTACTCATTCGTAGCTTTGGATTAGAACTGGTTTCTTAATCCTTCTCCTTTTGCTATTTCTTTTAGTCCTTGGTTAGAGTAGGATCCAAAGCATCACCATGAAGCTAAATCAGATGAACTTGATGAGTTTCATCTTGCTGTTTTGAGTGGACAGCCACTGTTCATTCACTTCCAACATTTTGAAACTACATTTGCAAACCCAACTTCCCATGCTTTGTAACTCATCTATAAGACCGCTTTGTGATTCCAACAAATCACATCAAACAACTAAGATATTCCAAACACTGTCAAGACCTGACATTAGAGACCTTGAGATAGTGTTCTACAATCTGATTGTGGAAGATTATCTTTCAAGAGAGGTAGTGCACCTATGCACTGCCTGTGTTGAGAAGTGCATAAAAAACACATCGACAGTATTGTTATTATACTAGATATGATCAAACATAAACAAGCTTAAGGAACACTCATAGATAGATAATTAATTATGCTAGATGGCTAGTAGGTTACTCCTGGGAATGTTTTCCAATGAAGGGAGGGAACTTGTACTTTTCTTATTGAGTTGTGTTACCTTAGGTTGTGTTAAAGAGAGGTTATTATGGGGAGTATCTTGCCCATGGAGATGGATTGCCTAAGCATAGATATAATGGCATTAAGTAAAAATGAGCTTGCCATAGTGTAGGTGAATGGTAGACCATCATTTGATTATACTGAGTGAGAACACTTTGGCCAAAGTAGTGTCATTTTCCGAGACTCCACTATAGATAGTGAGATTGTCGAGACTCCACTGTCAGTTCACCATGTCCATTTAAATGCATGAGGGCTACCTAGTGTAGGGTATAAATCCTATTCATGTAGGACACAACACTAAGCTCAGAATTGTATGTCGTACGGGGTTACCCAATCAATACCTTTGTCAAAGGGAAGGGCCATATATCATTGATAGATGTGCAGGGAACCACATATGAGTCTGAGGTTGGTGGAAAAGTGCTTGAGTGATGCTTTTCCTCTTCAACAGGCAACAAAAGACCAAGGTTTTGAAAGGCGAATTCCTAGACCATCTATATCTTATGCTATGAAGCTCGAAGGAGCTATGTATGTAGTTTTGTACTTTCTTGGAAATATTGTACTTGGTGAAATATTGTAATGGAATGGAAAATCCTTATTGTACATTGTTATATCATCTTTGTTCATATATTTTCAATAAAGAAATGAAATTTTTGATTGCAATGGTTTGTTACATGGTTTATTTTACTTGCACAGTAAAAATTAGGAAATTTACTTCAGTAAATGTTTGGCATGTTACAATCCATAGGCACTAGAACCATACACAAAGATGAAAATATAAGGGCCTAACCTATTAGGACTAAATTTTCCCCTTTGATTAGGTGACACATTTACATTTCTTTGATTCTCATAAAGAACTAGGTCACCTACCTTGAAAGTTCTAGGAAAAATAGTTTGATTATATTGCCTAGAAAATAATCGTTGATAAGCTTTAAGATGATTGAGGGCTTGTAAATTGTACTCATCGAGCAAATTAAGCTGATGTAAATGATTGGATCAGTAAGTTTCATCATCAATTAACCCTTTAAGGGAAACCCACAAAGACAAATCTTTAACTCTAAAGGCATGATAACTTTGGCACCATACATGAGGTTGTAAGGCGTTCCTGTCATTGTATGAACACTCATGCGATAGGCCCAAAAAGTGTATGTTAATTGAATATGCCAATCCTTATCGTGTTTATTTGCTATTTTTTGAAGAATAAGCTCAAGGGTCTTATTAGACGCTTTTGCTTGGCCATTAGATTAAGGATAATACGATGTAGAAAATCTATGCTGAATATGAAATTTCTCTAGGAAATGCTTCACTTCCTTGTTCTTGAATTCCATACCATTGTCAAAAACAAAGGTAGAAGGAAATTCAAAGCGAGCAATGATATTGTTTAGAAGAAAGCTACAAATAGCTTTAACATTCATGGATTGAAGCGGGATAGCTTCAACCCATTTTGTGAAGTAATTGGTAGCGGTAATGATAAAGACATGTCCTTTAGAAGAAGGAGGTGATATCTTTCCAATAATATCCAACCCCCACTTTGCAAACAACCAAGGAGAGGTCTAATTTTGCAGCTCTTGAGTAGGAGCATGAATAAGAAAACTATGTTGTTGACATTGCAGACACTTCTTGACAAAATCAAAGGAATCTTGTTCCATTGTCTTCCAAAGGTATCCCATGTGGATTAAATTTCGCACCAAGGATTTACCACCAAAATGTCCACCCTCAGAACCCAAATGGGCTTCCTTAAGGGCAAGGGGTATTTATGCTTTATTAAGACATTGAAGAAGTAAACCATTGTAGGATTTTTGATAAAGAACATGTGACAATATAACGTAGTCGATCGAAAGCTTTCGTATCCAATTACGATAATTATTTGTCACATCATCAAGAAAATTTCCATTCTTCAAATAGTTGTAAATGTTGAAATACCATTCTCTCGAATCTATGTGAGCACACACGAGAGCATCGGATTCAAGTTGATCAGAAATATCAGAAGACCGAAGAATATGAGCCATAAAGTGGTATTCTTTTGTATCCTTATTTGAGGACACCAGGGAGGTAGCGCTCGTCATGGCATACACGTGTCAGTTTTCTCTCCTAGAGACACTGTCTATTGTGAAAGAGGAGAATCAATCAAGGACAAAGACTAGGTCCCAATACTGAGACAACTTACTTTGCTTAGCTTTGTATGTTCTCATGATTTGATTCACAATAAGCTTAGAGTCACCATGTATATGAAGATGCTTTATGTTTAATGCAATTGTGGCACACAAGCCGACAATAAGGGCCTTGTACTCAATGATGTTATTGGTGCAAGGAAATTATAGTTAAAAGGAGAGAGGGACTGACTTACCCTTAGGCGAGATCAAAACTACACTTTCCCCAGAGCCAGTCTAACATCTTGATCCATAAAAATACATCTCCCATACGAGATTGTGACTAATTGAAAAAATATATTCATCAAGAAACAAGTCCAGACCAGGAAAGGAGCAAGATGAAGGAGCATCTTCCCATTGATGGACAACCACTTGACCTTTTATTGATTTCTGAGTCACAAACTTTATGTCGAACTCAGAAAGGAACATTACCCATTTCACTAACCTACCAACAAGGTCAACACTAGAAAACAAATGCTTTAGATCACTTTTCACAATGGCATGTGTTTCAACATGAAGAAGATAATGTATTAACTTTTGCATTGTGAAGACGAGAGCAATACATTGTTTCTCCATGGTAGAATAACGGGTTTTGTAATCGACAAAGACACAACTAATGTAGTAAACCACTCTTTCTCTACCATCATCATCGTATTGAGCAAGCAAGTCTACCAAATCATACAATGATGCAACAAGGTAGGGAATGTGCAAGATCATGGGTGTCCAAAAAGTGGCAATGAGGAAAAAATGCATTTTTGCTTTGCTGAAATCACGTTTGACTTTTTCTATGGGTCGAGTACAATATTCGTTTTGGTTTTAATACCAAACCAAAATAGATATCCATTTATAATAGATATCCATTTCCCAAAATCAATTTTCATCAATTTATGCAAACAAAATGGATGAAACAAAATGGATATCTATTTCAAAACGAATATCTGTTTTGAAAAGCCCAAAAATCACACTTCAGTAAAATGGGCATAACTTTTGCGTTATTGATCGAAATTTTGATTTTTTATAGGCATTGGAAAGGTGATTCAAATTTCTACGCAATGGATAAGATTATTTTGATAGATTGAGCACAAAAAATTAATTGTAATAATTTTAATTCCTCCTTAAGTTTTAAAATTTTAAATGCTCATAATTCTTGCATACAAAGTCTTTTTTTCATGGTTTTTTTTTGCAATAATCATCCTAAATGACATGAAACATTAAAGAAGTAATAAATAATGATAAAATTATATATTTTTACTAAGGAGAGTAAAAAAAATGATAAATCATCATAGAAGGCCTCTTTGTTGTCTTTGATCCTATGCACACCTTTATCCAAGTTGAACTAGGAGAACATATATATATATATATATACATACATATATATATATATATACATACATACATATATATATATATACATACATATATATATACATACATACATATATATACATACATATGTATATATACATATATTTCTATGTATATATATATATATGTATGTATATATATATGCATATATATATGCATATATATATATATGTGTGTGTGTGTGTGTATATATATGTGTGTGTATATATGTATATGTATATATATATATGTTCTCCTAGTTCAACTTGGATAAAGGTGTGCATAGGATCAAAGACAACAAGGAGGCCTTATATGATGATTTATCATATATATCCTCTATCTATTTAGCTATCTCTCCCTCTCTCCCCCTCTCCTTCATTTACCCTCTCTACCTATCTCTCTACTTTTCCCTTACTCTACCTTTATCTATATCTCTCCTCTCTCTCTCCTTCTCTACCTAGCTCTCTCCCTTTCTCTTTCCCTCTATCTTTCATAGGTTATATATATCTCTACATATCTCTCCCTCTTTCTATCTATATCTCTTCCTATGTCCCTCTATCTGTGTCACTCCATATTTTTATATCTTGCTACTTCTCTCTCTCTCTCTCTATGTATATTGCTCCCTCTCCCTCTCCCTCCCTCTATCTATTTATATAATCTACATTTTCATCAAGTTATCTCCATATATCTCTCTCACTCATATATACACACACCCTATTTATGCCTCCATATATCTATCTCTTTGTCTATGTCCCTCTCTCCATATCTCTCTCCCTATCTCTATTACTTGTCTCTATCACCTCATTTCTCTGTCACTCTTTCCCCCTCTATCTATATCTGTTTATCTCTCTCTTTATATCTATCTATATCTCATTATCTCTACCTCTCTCTTATTCATTCTCTCTCCCTATTCCTTTCTATCCATATATTTCTATACCTCTATCTCCCTATCTGTCTATCTGTCTATATCTCCCTCTATCATTATCTCTCCCTCTTTCCATCTAACACTATATATTGATATACATGATCTTTGCCCCTCTTCTTCTCTCTCTACCTCTCAATCTATCTCTCATTTTCTCTACCTCTATCTCTCTATCTACACCCTCTCTATATATTTCCCACTCCCCCTCCCTCTATCTCCCCCTTCTATTTATCCTTCTTATCTCACTCCTCTTATCTCTCCTTTCTCTCACCCCCAATCTCTTTTATCCAAGGTACAAAGAGAGGTAGGAGTTGAGAGACCTAAGAGAGAGAGAGAGAGAGATAAAGATAGAGGGAGGGAGGGAGGAGGAGATACTCTTGAGAGGGAGAGAGGGGAGTGAGAAATAGAGGTAGGGAGAGGGAGAGAGACTTGAGAGAGAGAGAGAGAATTGAGAGGGAGAGAGGGGAGAGGGAGAGAGGGAGAGTTGTCTAAATACAGTGGGAAGGAGACACTTGAGAGAGAGAGGGAGTGGGAGAGAGAGAGACCTGAGAGTGAGGTAGAAAGTGACTAAGAGAGAGAGAGAGAGCATGAGAGAGTAGAGAGAGAGAGGAGGGAGAGGACCAAGAGAGAGAGGCAGGGAGACACCGAGAGGGAGAGAGAGGAGATGGAGAGTGAGAGGAGATGGAGAGGAGGAGGGAATAGAGAGAGAAAAGCAGAGAGGGTGGAGAGGTAGAGACCCTAGAGAGAGGGAGAGTGCAGAGGACAGAGAGAATTGAGAGGGAGAGAAAGAGAGAGATAGGATAGGAGGGAGGGAGAGGGAGAGGGAGAGAGACTTGAGGGAGGTAGATAGGAGGGAGAGGAGAGGGAGAGAGACTTGAGAGGGAGAGGGAGAGGGAGAGAGGGAGGGAGAGAGAGATAGAGGGAGGGAGATGTTAAACAGGTGCAGGATAACTGAGAGGAGGGGTGAATCAGTTGTCACAAAAATTTAACCTTAAAACTTTATCACTTATCAAATCTTCAACCACACTATTCTGTTATTAAATATAAGCATGAAACATAAATAATAGAAAGTAAATCAACACAATGAACACTAGATTTTTATGTGGAAAACCCAATAAGGGAAAAACCACGATGAGGGTTAACTCACAATATAAAGATTATAAACTGAATACAGAGGCCCACTGCCAAGGGCTCACTACCCAAAAGAGGACTCACCATCCAAACACAAAGGCTCACTACCTACAAAGGACTCGCTGTCAAACAGGGAGGCTCACTGTCTATAGATACAAAAGAGAATAAAAGATCCACCACTACAATTAAAGCACATTTGGTGGATTACAGAAACCTTCAGTTCACTACCTTCAACAAACTGAAAAACTACTATCACAACTCACTCACACACACTTCTGCTCTTATGATTTGTGGCACACTTTCATCACTTTGCATCACACTGTCATACCATTCTTTACAACTTGACTTGCTTTTATACTATTCTCAACCATAGAAACTTTCTTCAAGGTCGGCCACAATACATCATTTCATAAATTCAAATTAGGTCACAAACTCTAAATTCCCGCAGTGGAAAGGAATAAGAGAGGGAGGGAGGGAGGGAGGGAGGGAGTGGGAGTGGGAGAGACCTAAGAAGGGAGAGAGAGAGACCTAAGAGAGGGAGAGAGACTTCAAATGAGATGGAGAGTGAGAGGGAAATGGAGAGGGAGAGAGATAGGGAGAGGGAGTAGGAGGGACTTGAGAGTGAGGGAAAGAGAGAGAGAGAGAGAGAAATGGATAGAGGGGAGAGAGAGACAATGGGGGAGAGACCCAAGAGGGAGATGGAGTGCGTGTGTGTGTGTGTATGAGAGAGAGAGAGAGAGAGACCGAAGAGGTAGAGAGACTTAAGAGGGAGAGAGAATTCAAAGGGAGGGAGAGATGGAGATGGAGAGGAGAGGGAGAGGGAGAGAGAAGGAGAGGGAGTGGGAGGACCTAAGAGAGAGGGATTGGGAGATAGGAGAGAGGGAGGGAGGAGAGACAGAGACCTGAGAGGATAGAGGGAGAGATAGAGATAGAGGGAGGATAGGAGAGATATGAGAGGGAGAGAGAGACTCTTGAGAGGGAGAGAAGGATGGAGAGAGGAGAGAGACAGGGGAGAGAGAGAGAGAGAGAGGGTGAGAGATTGGGAGGGAGAGAGATATATATGGAGGGAGAGAGAGACTTGAGAGGGGAGAGGTAAAGAGTGAGATAGAGGGAGGGAGAGAGAGAGACTTGAGATGGAGATAGAGAGTGGGAGAGAGACCTGAGAGGGGATGAAGAGTGTGAGTGTGTGTGTGTGTGAGAGAGAGAGAGAGAGGGGGAGGGACTTGAGAGAGAGGAGGGAGGAGGGACCTGAGAGAGAGAGACTTAAGAGGGAGGGAGACTTCAAAGGGAGGGGCAAAGAGAGAGGGGTGATCCCACAATACTGGTTTACAATTTTGTTGAGGAAGGAAAAGTGCAAAAATGCTCCCATGAAAAAAAAATGGGTTTTAGGGGTTCACATGAACTAAGGTGTTCATATGGACCTAAAAATAGGTTCGTATGGACCCCCCTTCGAGCAAACCCTCTTTAACAATGGGACCCACTTTTTGGCACATTTTTTAAAATGAAGACAAAGGAAAATTAAAAAAAAATGGTGGTTCAGTATGGACCCCTCTTTTCCCCCTTCCCCTCCTCTTCTACCAAATCTCTATAAAAAATTTCCTTTCAAAGCTCGGGTTGAGGATAAAAATGAAGGGGACTTCATAGACCCAACTGGATGATGGTAGTCCTCAGAACAAGCTATCCATCAAATATAATTTTAATATGTTTTGGTTTTATTATGTTTTTTTTAGTTTGATTAAACATAGGTTCTTCACATAAATTCAAGCTCTCTATTCTGCACCTGTGGAAAAATAGCAGATTATCAATTTTTTTTGAAAAATATCAATGGACTAGATATTGATGTCGTTGATCCAACAAAAAAAAGAGATTTTTGATACATACAAAAACGTTATGTTTTAGCTAGTAAATCATGTCTAAATTGTAACTGGTTTGACTTTGAAACTTAATTAAGAAAAAAATATTTGATGAAATGCTATGAAACCAATTCCATGCACTATATATATCATAATTACGAATCTAAATTAAAAAAAAATAGAATTTTATCCTTCAGAGAAAAAAATCTGTGTTAGCTAGTAATGGCACTCTTTAAAAATGGTGTTTACTATTAAAAACTAGTTTTCGAAGGAGATGGAAAAAGAAGTGCAACCTAATTCCAAAAAAATAGAAAAAAAAAGAATCTACAGAAAAATGTCCAAAGAAGTGCAACCTAATTCCAAAAAAATAGAAAAAAAAAAAGAATCTACAAATCACTAGTTTGCATCATCTACAAATTCCTTACAGTTTAGCCGCTATAGGTGCTTGAAAGTGAATATTTTGTTAAATTTTTTTAGTTTAATGTCCAGTTTGGCCAAAAATTGTAAACCACTATTGTGGGATCTGGAAGGGAATGGAGGATAGGGAGAGGGAGAGGAGGAAAGAGAGAGAGAAGAGGGAGGGAGTGGGGAGGGACACAGAGAGAGAGAGAGAGAGAGAGAGAGAGAGAGAGAGAGGAGGATGGAGAGAATTGAGAGATTAGAGATGGGTGGGGCTCAAGGAGAGGGAGAGTGAGAAAGAAAGGTCTAAAGAGGGACAAAGAGATAAGGAAGGAAGGAGGGAGGGAGAAACAAGTTGAGGTATAGGTCCATAGCTTAAGGGGAGACATAGTGAAATATAGAGAGGTAGAGAAAGGGACATAAAGATTTGAGAGGGAGATGGGGAGTGTGTGTGTGTGTGTGTGTGTGTGTGTGTGTGAGAGAGAGAGAGAGAGAGAGAGAGACCCTAAGAGGGAGGATGCTTAAGGAGGGAGACTTGAGGGAGGGAGGGAGGGAGGGAGGGAGGAGGGAGGGGAGGGAGAGGGAGAGGGAGAGGGGGAGGGAGGGTGGGAGGAGAGTGGGAGGGACTGAGAGAGAGGGAGTGAGGAGAGGGAGAGAAAGAGATATATAAAGAGGGACACAGAGAGAGGGAAGGAAGGATGGAGTGAGAGGTAGAGAGATAGGTCTAGAGCTCAAGGAGAAAGATAGGTCTAAAGAGGGACAAACAAAGAAGGAAGGAGGGAGCCTGATGGAGAAGTAGATAGTTAAGTCTAGAGTTCAATAGATTTATCGGGAGAGGTCTAAAGAGGTAAAAAAGAGGGAGGGAAGGAGGGAGGGAGAAACAAGTGGAGGGATAGGTCCAAAGCTTAAGGGGAGACAATGAAATATAGAGAGGTAGAGAAAGGGACAGAGAGATATGATGATTTATGAAGATTTTTTCATCTCCTTACTACAAAAAATATAAATATTTCATTATTGATTAATTTTTTTAATGTTTCAAGTATTTTGAGATGATTGTTACAAAAAAATCATGAAAAAGAGACTTTGCATGCGAAAGTAGTGAGAATTTGATGTTTCAAAAATGAAATATGAAGTTCAAATGATTATAATTAATATTTTGTGTACAATATAGAAAAACTACCTAGTCCATTGTGTTGAGCTCTTAATCACCTTTCCAATGCCTATAAAAAATTAAAATTTTGATAAGAAACACAAAAGTTATGCCCATTTTACTAAAGAGGGTTTTTTAGGTCTTCAAAACATATATCTATTTTGTCTTTCAAAACGGATATCCATTTTCTTTTCCAAAAAATAGGTACCCACTTTCCAAAATGGATATCCGTTTTGTCTGAAAAATTTTGTAGCCTTCGGATTTCCCTCGGGTTTGCCTTGGTTTTTGGCTTGGGATTTCCAAACCTAGAAAGTCAACTAAAAAAACATGTTTACAAAATTTCCTTAGTTTTCTGAAGTTTTCCCTTGTGGTTGATGAATTTTTTTTATCCAAATTTCATGAAACAAAAATGGTTTATAGAAAAAATTGTTATCTTTCCACCAATATAAGTTATGCCTTATTTTGAATTTAATAAATAATTATTATTGATTTTCTACATACATTACAACTAAAGTCTTGATTGATAGGCTGATTGAAAAACTTCTATAACTTTCAAACTACTTAACATTTTTCAAACCTACAAGATGCGTCACATTCTATGCTTCACATACTATAGGATTAAAAAATGAATTTCATATATTTTTGACCAAGTTATGGTGGTCAAACACACATGTTTTAATAATTCTAAAATGTTCTAATAAAAAAATCATAACTAACTATTTACATGGAAAAAAATTACAAAAAAAATTCAACACATCCAAGCATTTGTCCTCTACATATATTGAAAAATTTATATTTATTTTTCTTGTACTTAGAGTGGTCAGACATACACCTGCTTCTTATCTTTTTCCTAAAA
>VDFB02389182.1:0-80669 GCA_007258455.2 Sequoia sempervirens
TAATCCTATATTGCTCATAAATTTTAAGTTGTGATACTGAAATGGTATTCATGTGAAAATCTATTAGGTTCGAAATGGTATTTCTTTTTCTCTAGTAAACATCATCCTATACAAAACCAAATCACATTCTCAAGTATTCACTATGCAATGGTAAAATATAAACTCTAGTCTAGCCACGATACAATAAATCCCCTTGTTATCTCATATTCACTAGATTTATGGGATTCATAACTAGACTAAAACTAACACAATAGTCTAATAACCACCTATTAAACTATGAAGCAATATATAGTTCAATAAGTAATCACAATTTTGTTGACTATGTCATACATTATAAGTCATGACCTATATCATCCTCAATATGTTACACTTGGTCATTCAATTCAATAGGGGATGCACCTAATTTTTCACCTTATTGACAATGGTCTCACTATTGTAAATAAAGGATACGGTGAAACATAGTTATTTATGATATCATAAAAAAATATGCATAGGGACCCACACACTATCAATAATTAAAGTCACAAATAAGGATGCGCACATTATCAACAACTATGAGCTTACAAAACTTGTTAGTAGGAAGACACAAATTGAAACCATTTTGACCAAAAACTAACTTGATCCCCTTAAACAATTTAGAAATCAATATTTATTTCTAAAATGTAGTCATAAGTTTCTAGTTTTGGTAATGGAATAATGTTATTTTATTTTCAGATGTTGCAAGTAGACATTCCTCCTTATATTAATAGGACAATGGAGCATGGTGTCACTATAGCAGTAGCAAGATCGATGCCTTTCACATAGGTATGAGGTAGATTAGTAAAGTTCATATTATATTCATTGTTTTAGCTATCTATTATTGAAAAATCAAATAATTATTTTTTTGTAGTTTAATTTCTATCTAGATGGTTTCTACAGGACTTCACAATGTCATAGCATGAGTGTGTCATTTTTGTGGATGAAGAGAGAGATCATTTGGTTGCAACAAGTGATTATTTTGTTAAATATTTCATTTTATAATGTAATTTCTATAAATTAATGTCTATACTTTTTATTGTAATAGGTTCAGCTCCATGAATCTTTAAACAAGAGGTCTAGTGAACGAATTTGAAGTAGACCACCATCATAGGAATCTCCATCCCCCCGATAATTAAAGACCGCTCGTGATCTATTTCCTTCACCTGGAGGGAAATGACTATTTATTAGGGTCCTCTATTGTATGCCTATATGGCATTTTTGAACATATATTTTGTATTATATATATGTGACATTGTATGCCCATATGGAATTCTTGTAAGCCTATATGGACTTTTTGTATATATATTATACTTATATCAAGACATATATTGATGTATGCCTATATGGCCATTTGGTTAATACATTTTTTTTTTTATTGATGGTGTCCAATTTTGCATTATAAATGATTATTTAAATAAATGAATAATTATTTGATGTAACTATAAATGATTAAAATTTTATTCCAATCTATTCTTAGATGTTTATCTCTCAAGCATGTAATGAAAACACAAGGAAAAAGAGCTAATTAAGGATTATATTTTTAGATTTCAAGTTTTTGATAATAATATGTTGCCTCCATTATACAGTAACAAGCTTCATTGGATATTTGTAAATGGTTTACTTTATTTTTTAAAAATCCAAGTGTAATCCATGCTTCATAACGTTTTTTTAGATTTATGTATTATTTTTTGTAAGCATTATTGCACTTTATTGAATAATATGTCTTTTATTCATTCATTCGTAATATTTTGTTGTATTGATAAAATGAAGACAATGAGGATGTGAAGATTTTTATCATGATGTACCTTTACCTTTTTTAGTTTCCCACTAGTATTTTATGTTTGTCCTTTTTATTAACTTTTTTATGGTGATCTTTACACTCTTTTCACCTATGTTTGTTGTTTAATTATTATCTTTCCTACACCACTATGTGTTTGTGGTCTTGGATGCAATATGTTTTGCATATGGTTATGGAATCAAGTTTTATTCAAGAGAAAGTACAAACAATTTACACTATGTTTCCAATAATTTTATTGAAGTATATTCAAGTACCCATCCATTCAAGTACCCATGCTCTAGTTGACCGATCACTACTTCAAATTTATATCCAATTATTATTCATTCCCACACTTTCCTTCATCTCAAAAAATTGTATTCCTATATTGACCAACATGTTTATGACTGCATTGAGTTCAATCAATAGAGGAGACTAGTTCTTTGGTGTAGATCATTCAGTCATAAGAGTATAGACACCTATGTTGACCAAGAATTGTAAAGTGTACTTATTCTATAGTTTTGTCGCAGAGTGTTGGAATTTTCAGTTTACCCCCATGAGATGAAGAATGTAAATAGTGCCTCTTGACAAATTTTTACTAAATGTAATTGGCACTTTTTGGAACATCTGAAACATTGTCACCATGGTGAAATAGCTTGGATATATGAAAATATTAGAGAATTTATTGTAGAGAGACCCTACGTGACCTTATACCTTCAAACAAAATGTTTCTAAGTTCCACGATTTCCAAGTAACAACTTGTCAAAGTTTGCCACTTTTTAGCACCTAGGGATCTTAAGAGAAAGCATTGGTACAATGTAGTCTAGAGTGATCTAGTGTGTTGGGGTCAAAAATAGGACCTTTCCTACCATAAACCCACCCACCTTGACGTGTTGGAACTGTTGGTTTTTCCACATGACGAACTAAACAAAAATTAGGCTATCTTGTACAACTTTCTTTTAAATGCAACTTATGCTTTTTTCATCAACTGAAAACTTGTCACCATGGGCAAATGGATTGGAGATATGAAAAACCGAAAGAGGTTATTGTATAGGGGCCCTACGTTATCTTGTAACTTTATAAATAATGGTTGTAAGTTCCATAGTTTTCAAGAAAGAAATCGACAATTTTTTCTACTTTTTCACACTTTGGTCTCTTAAGAGAAATCGTTGATGCAATGTAGCCTGGAATGTTTCGACATGTTTAGATGCAAAATAGGACCTTTCCTAGCATAAACCTACACATCCAAATATGTTTGAACTATTGGTTTCATTGCATGACGAACAAAACAAAAATTATGCCACCTTGCAACTTTACACTACATGCATCTGACACATTTTCTATCAACTAAAAACTTGTCAACACAGGAAAATGGATTGGAGATATGAAAAATTGAAAGAGTTTATTGTAGAGGAACCCTACATGATCATGTACCTTTAGACATAATGGTTATAAGTTCCATGGTTTCTGGGAAAGAGCTCATCAAATTTTGTTACTTTTTTGCATTATGGTCTCTTAAGAGAAATTGCTAATGCAATGTAGCTTGGAATGTTTCAGCATGTTGGGGTTCAAAATAGGAACTTTCCTATCATAAACCTACCCATTTGAACATTTTGGAACTGTTTGTTTGGTTGCATGAAGAACATAATGAAATTTATGTCACCTTGCAACTTTATACTACATGCATCTAACACTTTTTTCATCAACTAAAAATTTTTTACCACATGCAAATGGATTGAAGATATGAAAAAATGAAACAGATTATTGTAAATGGTTCCCCTATGTGATCATATACCTTTATATGGAATGGTTGTAAATGCCACGATTTCTCAAAAATATCTTATTTAAAAGTTTGTTGTCATTTTGCACTATGGTCTCTTAAGAGAAATCATCGATGCAATGTAGCTCAAGGAACATTTTGACATGTTGGGGTATTGAAGAGGACCTTTCCTAGCATAAACCTACCCATCTAGACATGTTTGAATTGTTGGTTTGGTCGCACAATAAATAGAAAGAAAATTACACCACCTTGCAACTTTCTCTTCAATGCATTTGACACTTTTTCCATTAACTGAAAACTTGTCACCATAAGAAAATGGATTGGAGATATAAAAAATTGAGAGAGGTTATTATAGAGGGAACTTAGATGACCTTGTACATTTAAACTAAATGGTTATAAGTGTCACGATTTTTTATAAAGAGCTCATCAAAGTTTGTTATTTTTTGCACTTTGGTCTCTTAAGAGAAATCGTTGGTGCAATGTAGCCTGGAATGTTTTGACATGTTGGGGTGAAAAACAAGACCTTGCCTAGTATAAACATACCCATTCATATGTGTTGGAACTATTGTTTTGGTTTTACAATGAACAGAATGAAATTTATGCTACCTTGCAACTTTATACTGCATGCATCTGACATTTTTTCCATCAACTAAAAACTTGTCATCATGAGAAAATGGATTGGAGATTGTTGGGAAAATATGTCTCAACCTTGCAATTACATAAGTTATTATTGATACATAAGGTACACTATTCATCTGATGATGAAGGGGGGTGCGAGGGGGTTTCCCCCCTGCGAGGGGTCTAGGGGGATCATCATTATGTCTTGACTGTTCATCATTATGTCTCATATCTAAAGGCCAATATTTTATTAGCTTGACTTTCCCTAGAAGGAAAACCTATTTTATGAGGGAATTGTATTACAGCTAAGTATTATGATGTATTCTTAGAGTCTAATAGTGGTCATGTTGCCTCTAGATCTCTGGTTGGTGATACTCGTGTGAAAAGCTTGTTCTACAAGTATATTGTAATCTTTGTGATTTTTGAATAATATTGGGTAGCATTTTGGAGTGTGGGGTTTTTCTCCCAAAAGGTTTTTCCCCACATAAATCATTGTGTTGTGGTATGCATGATATTTATGTTTATTTATGTTTAAGTTTATGTAACTATTAAAGATCTATAAAAAATTTGCATTATTCTCCTCTCAAGATTAGTGTAGGAAGTTGTTTTGCTACCTTAGCTTCCTTATAGAGATATGAAAAAATAAAAGAGGTTATTATAGAGGGACCCCACATGATCCTATACCTTTAGAAAGAATGGTTGTAAGTGCCACGGTTTTTGAGAAATATCTTGTCAAAGTTTGTTGTTTTTTCGCACTATGGTCTCTTAAGAGAAATCATCGGTGCAATGTAGCCTGGAACATTCTAGCATGTTGGGGTGTGAAACACGACCTTTCCTAGCATAAACCTACCCATATGGACATGTTGGAACTGTTGGTTTGGTTGCATGACGAACAAAACATAAAATTATGCCATCTTGCAACTTTACACTACCTACATCGACACTTTTTTCCATCAACTAAAAAATTGTCACCACAGGAAAATGGATTGGATATATGAAAAACTGAGAGAGTGTATTATATAGGGGCCCTATGTGGCCCTATACCTTCAGAAAGAATGGTTGTAAAGGCCACGGGTTTTGAGAAAGAGCTCATCAAAGTTTGTTGCTTTTTCACACTTTAGTCTCTTAAGAGAAATCACAAGTGCAATGTTGGCATGTTGGGGTGTGAAACAAAACCTTTCATAGCATAATCATATCCATTCAAACGTGTTGGAACTATCAGTTTGGTCACACGATGACCAAAATAAAAATTACGCCACCTTGCAACTTTACATTACATGTATCTAACATTTTTTCCATCAACTAAAAACTTGTCACCACAAGCAAATGGATTGGATATATGAAAAACTAAAAGAGGTTATTATAGAGGGACCCTACATGATCATGTACCTTTATAAAAAATGGTTGTAAGTGCCACATTTTTTGAGAAATAGCTCGTCAAATTATGCTACTTTTTCACACTTTGGTCTCTTAAGAGAAATCGTCGATGCAATGTAGCCTGGAACATTTTGGCATGCTGGAGTGAAAAATAGGACCATTCCTAGCATAAACCTACCCATCCTAACATGTTGGAACTATCTATTTGGTCGTATGATGAACAAAATGAAAATTACTCCACCCTCCAACTTTCTCTGTAATGCATTTGACACTTTTTCCATCAACTGAAAGCTTGTCACCATGAGAAAATGGATTGGAGATATGAAAAATGAGGGAGGTTATTGTAGAGGGTCCCTACATGACCCTGCACCTTTAGATGGAATGGTTGTAATTTTCATGGTTTCTAAGAAAGATCTCGTCAAAGTTTGTTATTTTTTGCACTTTGGTTTCTTAAGAGAAATCATTGGTGCAATGTAGCCTAAAATTTTTTGGCAGGTTGGGGTGTGAAACAAAAACTTTCCTAGCATAAACCTACACATCCAAATGTGTTGGAACCATCATTTTTATCACGCAATGAACATAATGAAAATTACACCACCTTGCAACTTTAAACTACATACATCTGACGCTTTTTCCATCAACTGAAAACTTGTCACCACAGGCAAATGGATTCGAGATATGAAAAATTGAGAGACGTTATTGAAGAAGGATCCTACATGACCCTATAACTTCAAAAAAAATGGTTGCAAATTCCAATGTTTCCAAGAAAGAGCTCATCAAAGTTTTCCACTTTTTTCGCACTTAGAGCTCTAATGAGAAATTGTTGATACAATGTAGTCTAAAATGATTTGTCATATTGGGGTGCAAAACATGACCTTGTTTAGCATAAACCCCCCCACCCAGACATGTTGGAGCTTTCGGTTTGGTCACACGAAGAACTGAACAAAAATTATGCCACCTTGCAACCTGACACTGCATGCATAGAGGCATCACAAAGAAGGAAAAATTGTGATCAAAGGACAACAACATTGAAGAAAGTTTATTCACCATAAAGGGAAACATCTTATAATCATGTTCATGACTTCATATGACATTCATGAGATTTATGCCCCTTCAATGACTGTGATCATGCATAACTCATAAGCAATAATTGAAGTCAAGGTACTAATAGTACTTATGAGGAGGAATAATACAATATATGCTAACAAAATGGATCACTCAAGGGTCCATTTAATAAGGATAAGTGATTGAAGTCACACCATAAAAATGATGCATGTTTCTATACCACTAATTCAAAATGCATTTTTTTGATGTAATGTAGTTGTACATTCTCTATGATTCTTTTTGTGAAATGGAATCATGATGACCCAAAAAATCATGAGGTTATGATTGAGTTGGCCCCAATGTTAGCTACAAGCATGAATCCATGTAAAAATTGATTCTAAGTTTGAGTTTGAGTCTAAGGTGGAGATATAAAAATGTAACCAAGTTGCACCTCAATGAAACCATGCAAGTTGTGGATGTAAGTTATGATGTGTATGGTTTCCATGGAGTTGGAATTGATGTGGCCTCCACAATATATGCTTGTATGAAGTCATGTAAAAGCATGAATTTGAAATCGTGTTATACAAACTTATGAAGTCATATTAAAAACTAAGCATGAAATCATGATGTATAGGTGGCAAGGAGAATAAAATCAAAGCAATCACCTTGGTTAAAGTAGGAAAATAGTCAAAGGGAAGATAAAGCATGACCAAGTCATGTGTTGAGAAAGGTACACTAATATATGCTAATGTGACCTAAGAAAGAAAGAAACACTAATATTCTTTCAACCACTAATATAGTCTATCAACTACAATATATGATTTAGAATGAAGAAGAGATTTAAATCTACAAAAGAATGAGATTTTAAAAAATGAAACTTTACAATATATGTGCTTTTATCATTTCCATAGAAGTTGGAACAGAAGATAATGATACATCTTTTAATAACCAAAAAAAGTGATCAATAACATGACTTTACAAATTCAATTTACATACTTACAAATCAATCCAACAAACCATTTGGGTCTTCTCTACTCTTTATTGTGTCAAATATTTCCTCCTAGTCAGACTCACACACCTTCCATAAGTTCTTGTTCAAAGGTATACCCCCATATTTGATCAAATGAACAATGGATGCCATGACAAGGTTTAAGTAATGAAGAATATTTTGATGTGTGTCAAAGTCCTGAAATAGCCAAACATCAAACCTCTTAACTGGGTACCTTCTAATCCATGATCCAGTAACAACCACTAAGCCTATAGGGTATTCGATGTTTTCTCCATTTGTAACTAGGGCCTCCAATTTATTTTTTGCCTCAACACAAAACATAATTAATATGTTCCCTCTTCATTTTCTGCATCTACAATAACTACATAAGCATGCCTTACATTGATATGTGCATCAAATTAGATGAATTAGTCAACATTAAAAAAACACTACAAAGTAAAATAACATTGAGAACTTCAAAACTATGCAAGTAGATATATTACCTAGTTGAACTAGATATAATATGTGGTCAAATTCAACCGATGATTCCATCTATGTCATTTGTAGTGTTGTCGGGAGCTGATAAATGTTAAATGGGCTTAGACATTTTAGCTACCATTTGTCAACCCACTCCTTTGACTCACACTCATTCCATGCTTGAATTGTACATGAAGAACAAAAGCATGCCATCTTTCATGTATAGATACTTCATGAACCTGCATTAGAGCTTTTGAAAAAGTGTAGCTCACTTGATCTTATCAACATACAAAAATCCTCATATTTTGCAATGTTAGTATCTCTATCAACCAAAAAAATCTATGAACTGAAGACTTACCAAGTCATTACCTAGACCCATTGAAGCATTACACCACTCGACGATTAATTTTGCATCTATCTTGACTTTGTATTGTCTTTATACTTTAACTCTTCTCGTGTTATGGCTTTTTTGATACACACTCCTACACCATCATGCTCCCCCTTTCCATTCTTGGCCTCACAAAATTTCCACATATGTTGAACACTTGTAATATTATGCATCCTATTCAACCAATAGAACATCCACGAGTTCTTGAATTGTAATGCACAATTTGTTGGGAATAGGATGCTATTTAATTACAATCCTAAACATATTTCATGTATCTCCTAAGTCCTTGGAAAGTGTTCCCCAACACTAGGATTAGAAAGAGATTAAATTCGAATCAAATGAACATGTAAATTGACATTTTTAATTAATTATAAATGATAGGAACATGTGGGGAGGCCTAAGAAGAGCTCCTAAAAAATAGGAGCACATGGGGCACCCACATGGAAGGTGGAACCCACCTTATTTTCAGTTAATTGTTTGGAGAAAGATAGCACTTCAGTAATGCATGTAAAGATCCTAAAAGTTAGGAATTGATATTTACATGCATGGAGTTCAGTTCAGTTCAGTTTAGTATCAGTTCAACTCAATTCAATTCAATTCAATTATGGTTCAGTTATCTTCAGTTTCATGTAGTTAGTTTGAGTTACATGTTAGTTGACTTTAGTTGACTTGAGTTGCATGACAGATAACAGATGGCTACATTCATTTAAGTGGGGATGATCAATCATGCATCATGTTTGCATGAATTCATGGAGAGATATGTTTCAATTAACAAAGATTGACTTGGACCCACCTTGGATGCCCAAGTTGAGATCTTGGAGTTAACACCTTTGCATGAGAAGATATTTACAAGGATCAATTAAGTAGGGCCCATTCTTGGGTGCCAACTTTGAGGAGAAGCTTGGAAGATATCTTCGTAATCAACGTTGAGTTAAGACTTCAGTTTGGGATGCCCAAATTGATGAAGGACTTGGTTTGACATTTTTTTTCATGGAATAACTCTACTTGCACAAGAATGGCATAGATATTTGTGAGGAGGTTTATCCTCTTGTAATTTTCAACTCTTTGGAGTTTATAATGTTCATAATTTTCTATTTATTGCAGCAAGTTGAAGAGAGCTCTAAGAGAATACTTTTGTGAAGCATGGCACAAGATGTGTGGATTCATGCTTGGACACATGAGAGTTTATTGTAGGTTGTGAAGAAGAATTGTTGAAGGAAAAATAAGCATCTCAAGCAAGGATTGATAAAGAATTATTGTACTCTTATTCTAAGGTTAAATAATACAAGCACTATTGATTATGGTGGTGGATTTTTTTCTCGAAAGGGTTTCTCCACGGTATATGTTGTGTCACTTCTATCTTCTGGTCTTATTCTTCTACAATCTTTTGTCTATTTTTACAATCTGTAAAATGAATCTAAATAGATAATCATATACAAAGGAATTGTAACTGTAGACATCTAAATTTGACCACTTCCATACTGTCAAATTCATCTCCTTAACTATCCTTTTGTTCATTTAATTCTTCATCTTTGCCAGTATTAATTAAATCACTCATTTAATTAAAATTTTGTGTCTTACATAAGGTTTCCAAAGTATTTAATTTAATAAATATTTTTTCCCATTTTTCCTCTCTAAATTAAATAAATATACCACTTTATTTAATTTAGTCATATTATCTTTTGGAATTTTAAATTTATTTTTAAATTCCTCACTTTCTCTCTCATTGTCACATCCTCCAACTTTTGCAAGTTGGTCTCTAATCCCTCTTAACAATCTCACCCCCTTTCTTTGTCATAATTAATTTATGATTAAGATGTGCACACCCCTAATCATCATTAGGGTCCCATCCTCTATAATTTCCCACTTGCCTCTAATATGTCATCAATTTGTCTAATCAAGTACTTGCACAACCTTAATCATCTAATTAGGTCAACATAATCCCCATATCATTTATGGAATGTGTCATAAGTCAACTTCATTAAAGGCTTTCTCCTTTTGAAGAAGGCACTCCATTCCCATGTGAATTTTTAATTCACATTTAATTCCCCTATGCACTCCTTGGAATATAAAATTCTTTTTCTCATCCCCATGTGGATATTTGAAGAATTTTTAATTCCTCACATGTCCTCTCACCCACATGGGGACAAGGACCTCCTTTATGAGGAAATCTTGTCCAATCCCAAGGTACTATGTACTACCTCCATGTCATGTACTCTCCTTCCAACTCATGTACACATCATCTTTTTCAAGCCACTTCACATGCCACATGTCAAGATGTGAGGGCTTGTGAGTTCTCAACTCACCTTAGACCTACATTTTGATCTTGGTGGCTCAATTTTAACTGTCCATTTTCCTAGAGAATCCCAAAATCTCTATAAATACCCCCTCTTTTCTCTCATTTTGGGGGAGATCATTCATGCTAGGCCAAACTCTTGCAAAATTTTCTCTTGAGCCATACTTAGCCAAATTTTCATACTTGTATCCATTTTCACTTGTTTTGCCCCATCCTCATCTCATCTTATAGCTTGTATCCCTTGCCATCAAAGGAGCATACAACATCGAAGATCGAAGAGCCAACCAAAGGACAACTCAAAAATGTGAAATCTTTCATTTTGCTTAGTTTAGTTAATCATTAGGCCAATCTTGAGGTGTAGGGTGTTTTTAGTTGTTATTTGTTTTCTTTTGCTTGCTGCTCATTTTCCAACAGGTATTTTTGCCCTATCACAGTAACAAAGAACACTTAATTAGATCTGAAATCTCATAGTTTTACAAAGTATTAAGCTACATAATTACCTTCATTTTCAACACAATTATCCAACCATATGATATGTTGACAAAATGATATGTCCCTTCTAGCCAAATCATGGTAAAACACTTGAAAGCAATCTTGCATAAAATCTATAGAATGTGTGCAATCATTACTGACATAAAAATGATACTCCCTTACAATCCTTTTGTCATCCTTTTTACTATCACTAGTATGAATGAATGTTATGTGCACAAATATAGCAACATGTTTGGAGTTGTAATATTGTGATTGCACCTCATGTTGTGGTTGTAGATTGTAGTTCTCAACAAAGTCGACAACTAAAACAATGCTACCAAGTGGAAATGTGTCCTTGTATAACTTGAATTGCAAGTCCAACTATTGAGATCTATGGGTATGCCTTGCATACTCATACATTATAGTATCACAAAATATAGACATAAACTAATACACTGGAATCTTTTCAATAACTAAATCACACATTTTTTCTTTTTTACCATGTATTTTGTATTGTAGGCCACTATCTTATACTTTCCAAATTCTACTAGTTCATTTCCAACCGCATGTGCAATTTCCCTATGTTCACAAATCGGCATACATTGCAAGCCACCATAATGTTGACTTGTGCCATCAAAGCATAATTTCTTGTAGAATAATTAACCTTCCTCTCTTTCACATAAAATTGTTGATATGAAATCTCTTGAAGATGTAGGTGGGGCATGTATGCCACAAGGTAAAAGTACAAATTTGTGTCACACTTTTCTAAAGGAAACATCCAACACTTATACAACTTTTAAACTTGAATCACTAAAAGGTATCATATATGCTTTAAATTTTGAAATAATGTAAACTAGTAAAATGTGCATTTTTTAGTATATTTTATGTTTTTTATTTTTTTGAAAAAATTAAAAAATTATTTTAAAATAGTTTTTAATAAATTGACACTATAATTTAGTTGATGATAAAATGCTAAAAAATGAAGTTACATTAGACGTCAATCTTTTTATAGTAATTTTTTTTTTCAAATTTTTTGTATGTATTTATAACTTGAAACTTTATTGCATGGATGTATTTTTTTCCAATGTTGATACATATATTTTTAAATAAATATTAAAATTTTCACATCTTAAAACATGGTTGTTTCTATTCGACGTCAACTTTCATATTAAATATTTATGTAAAATAGAAAAAATAATACCATCGTAATCTATAGATTCTTTTATCTAGTGCATCATATTTTTTTCTATTTTTTAAATATGTTTTTGTATTTTTTCTTCTAGTATGGTAATCAACCTAATATTTTGTGTTGATAACCTACTTCTAGTAAAAATAAAATATAAAATATAAATAATAATTAAACTATTAATATTTTTTTTTTTTAAACTACACTTATGGATCTACAAAAGGGTATTTTATATTTAAAAAAATGTTATTTACATGAGTAGGAGTTATTGAAACATCAAGTTTTTCATATAATTTTATATTTTGGGTAAATTAGCCTCAAAATGGTGCTAAATATGCATTTAGCCAACAATTTTAGTTGAAAAAGTTGTTGAAATATCTAACTTAGCTAGAATGAATCTTACTAGATCGTATGTTTGACCAAAATTGATTTTTAGTTAGAAATACACAAATTCACTTTTAGTGATAAGTTGGCCGAAAGTGTGACACAACTTTTTACTTTTACTGGACATTCCTACAAAACATTGTTAATATGCAAATCTAAACATATGCATCAATAAACATCAAAATGGTTAGAAAACTCAATATGTACTAGATACAACAAGTAGTGCTAATGCATGTGTAATTTATTTTGACATAGAAAGGCTTTAGCATTTCAAAAAATCTTTGGAAAACTTTAACTTGAGGATACATCTCTATAAATTTACCAAAAATTTGTGTTTGAGTCATATCCAAAAAATGTTTTGGATGTGGCTCATAGTTTCGACTACCAATTCTCCTTCTTACCACATCTCTTTGATTTGAAGATACCCTTGTGTTATTCTTCTAAAAATATTTAATTAGGGATCTCAATGCTTCAACAATTGGTTTATCTTTTCATGGTAGTCTCCCTGAGAATTCCCATAATTCATTGTCATCAGTGTCCTCAATTTTTTAGTGCCTTCCAACAACTCTCAATAGAGTTTTTCTATTTATTCTCAATTCTTGACTTAATACATCTTTCGAATAAGATGTTCAAACTTTCTTTATTTGATTACTTACTATTTTTGATGTAATGACACGTTGTGTGACATAACTATCTTTCGTGCATGAGGTGGTACCCTCACTCTCTTATGCACTTATTAGATTCTTCACAATAGATTTGTCACTTCAAGCTTTCAATGTTTGCAGCCCAAGAATCTTCATAATGGACCTATACTTTAGATTTCTCATCAACAAATAGTTGACATCTTCTGGTTTCATTTATTTTTTCAAAGAAAAATCTCAAAATCTTATTAACATATCTTCTACAAGTATGTTTTGGAATCTTATCATCCATCGGGCCTACAAAATGTTCTCATCAATATATCAATCAAAAACTTGGTCTTTCTATGCAAAATTCTAGGTGTTCTCAAAGGTAAATTGTCCTTAACATTAGGAATATCATCAATATTTAAATAAGATAGGATAGATGGAATACCTTCAATCGGAGATGGAATAGATGACGTACGTTGAAGTTGAGATGGGAAAGATGGTGTAGGTCTCCATATTCACATGTGAGTGATGATGCACTTTCAAGTTGAGATGCGGTAGATGGTGTCCCTCCATCTTGACTTGTGGTAGATGATGTGTCTGAGCCAACAACAGGATTCAAGTTTTTCATTGCATATGAAGGTTTTGCATTTGTTTCCTTTGTGTCATTAATACCATATCTCTCGTTGATGGTTCATGTTCCTCTTTAATTCTAGCATGTCTTTTACTACCGTGTTCAATTTCCTTCTTTCAAGAAGTTGCCTCATTTCTTCTATTTTCTTTCCATTCAATCCTTCCTTCTCATCCAATGTTACATGACGTGCCCTTGGTCATTTCTTTGGAATGATTAAGAATTGTATATGTAGCATGAAAAAGAGATAAATATTAGTTCCACCATGGTACTATAGAGTAAAGAAATATCTTACACAAATCTGAAATTAGTCATCAAATTACGATGTATAATATATGACAGTCAAAAGAGGCATTTAACAATCAAAGGGCAGCCAAATGCAAGGAGTTTCAAGTTTACTAGTAAATTAGAGGCTATATGTTCAAACAAGAAAAATAAAGGGTAGAAAAGGGCATGAAGAGGGAGCTCATGTAGAAATATAAGGTATATGATTTTATCCTTTACATTTCCCCTCCACTTTGATGTGATGTGTGCCATGGCGTATAGGGAATTTTGCAGTTGTAAATAGTGTATCCCTTACAAAGTGTACACATGGTAAGTGGTGTAGAAGGGATTATGACACACATGAGAATCATGTATTTGGAACTAGTGTAGCTCCCACAATGTGTACATGCATGACCAACTTATAAAGTTGATATAGATGGAATCATGAGACATAAGGCAATAAATGAGTTACACTTGTGTGGCCCAACATGTGCACACATGACACCATATAAACTCGGTATAGAATATAATGCATCATGGAATTAGAGCTAGTGTGACACGACATATGCAAGCATGAAACTATGCAAAGTTGTTGTAGATAGAATCATGAAACATAAGGAACTTGAGTTGGAACCAATGTGACCCCCCTGACACATGCAATTATGACACCATGTAAAATCTATGTAATGTTGAGATATCCGAATAAGGACTATATGCTCCTTGCAAATTGAATGTGGGATGGGATCACATAGTCAATTTGACAAGAGAGAAGTAATTTGATGTGGTGATTTTGGCACACTAACCAACAATATATTTTCTCAATGAATTATATAGAATTAAAATACAATAAAATATAATATACAATGAGTTTCTTTTGTCTAAATTTGTTTCATTTGAATGTGAAAATGCCCTCTCAATAGACAAGGTTGAAAATTTATCTTCTAAGGAAGGGTATGTTGAGTACTATAAAGATAAGGATGATTAATATGATGCATTTGATTATGATTTCATGGAATAAGAAACTCAATATGATGATTGTGATGTTTTTGATTGAAATTTTTAACTTAAGAAAATAGTTATAGTCTAAATGAGTATGATTTTCTCACTCATAATTTTGAATACTTGGCAAAATCTAATCCCAAAATCAACATGATAAAAAAATCAAAGAATTACATTAAACATGTATGCTACAAAGTGATAACGAAACATAATAAAATGAAGGAAAATGTAAAGCATGTGTATAAAGACTTGACATACCTTAAAACTCAAGATTCGATTTGAGAAATTAACCAATTATGTGTAGTTTGTTTTTCTTCTTGCATCAAACTCCTTAAGAATTTGAGATTTTCAAAAAGTTACTTCCTTTTCAAAATTCAATTCTATATAACCCTAATAGAATTACTAAAAACTATAGACTTAAACAATCTATAATATGAAATTATAACAATAAAATCATAATTAACATTGCAACACTCCAAACATGAAAATTTGAGTTCATATAATCAAATTTGATGTAAAAACTCTATTATTTCCTCCTTCCTAAGTTGGAAAACAATAAAAAGGTGGTGTGAAGGTGGTGGAATGCTTAAAAACTACATGTGCTTTCCCCAACAGCATGAAAAAGTATTATTTTATCGAATAACGCATAGAAGCAAGAGAATAACAGAGCACGTGGACCTAGATCATAGGTGTCCTACCTTTTTTACCATTTTTACAAGTCTAAAAAATGTGCTCACATTATAATATGAGTATATTTTCACTTGCACAAATCACGAGTGTGCTTTGGCTTGCTCTAAACAGTGCAAAATCTCAAATTTTTCAAAGCGCACTCACATTTTTTATTTGATGAATTTGTTAAGGTTTCTTGAACATTATCTTGTGTGTAGGGGTTTGGCTTGAGGTATATTTATGATACCTTTCTTCAAGCAACGATGACATCTTGTAAGTGTTATGTATTTCTTATTTTGTGTGTGATATGAAATTTCACCACAATTCCCTTATTATATTCCATATGTGTCATTGTACGTGACATGACCCTTTGTGTGTGTGTTTCCATTCAATGCAGCATCCCTATATCCTCAAGCCTATACATTAATCCCTCAACCCTATACCTTAAACCCTAAACCATACACCCTCAACCCTCAACCCTATACTTAATCTCTAATCCCTCAACCCTCAACCATATACCTTAAACCCAAAACCCTACAACCTCAACCCTCATCCCAATACCCTATACCCTCACCCTTATATTCTAAACCCTAAATATTTTCCTTCAACCCTATACTTAAACCCACTACCTAATCCCTCAATTGTAAACCCTCAACCCTATCCTTAAGCGCTAATCCATCAACCCTCAACCCTATACCTTAAACCATAAACCCTACACCCTCGACCCTATACACTTAACCTTGGACACTCAACCCTAGAATTATCCCTCAATTGTTAAACCTTCAACCCTCTACCCTATACCCTATACCCTATACCCTCAACAATATACTTAATCCCTAATCCCTCAACCCTCAACCCTGTACCTTAAACCCTAAACCCTACAACCTCAACCCTCATCCTTATACCCTATACCCTCACCCTTACACCCTAAACCCTAAATATTGTCCTTCAACCCTAAACCATACACTCTCAATCCTTCACCCTATGCCTTATACCCTCAATCCATCAACCCTATACCATATACCCAATATCCTAAACCATAATCCCTATACCCTAAACACTTAATCTTATACACTCAACAGGCTGAACATTATCCCTCAACCATAAACCCTAAACCCTATACTTAAGCCCTAATCCCTCAACCCTCAACTGTATTCCTTAAACCCTAAATCCTACACCCTCAACCCTCATCCCTATACCATATACCCTCAACCTTATAGCCTAAACAATAAACATTGACCCTCAGCCATATACTTAAAACCTAAACCATACACTCTAAACCCTTAACCCTATGCCTTATTCCCTCAACCCATACCCTAAACCCTAAACACTAATCCATATACCCTACATGCTTAATGGGTGATCCCACTATAGTAGGTTACAATTACGTTAAGGAAAGGAAAATGCATTTTGGGTGGGAAAAAAAATTATGGGGGTTTGCTAGAAGGGTGGGGTTCGCTAGAACCCCTTAAAGGGTTCACTAGAAGGGGGGGTTTGCTAGAAGAGGGGGTTCTAGGGAACCCCCTTTAACAGTTTTCCTTTTTTAATTTCATTTAAAGGGGTTCGCTAGAACCCCCGTTTTCCCTTCCCCCTCCTTTAACATTTTTTTGCAGAATTTTGTGTTTCCACACTCAGTTTGAGGATGAAAATAGAGGAAAATTCAAAAACCCAACTAGATGATAGTAGTCCTTGGAATGACCTATCCATCAAGTATAATTTTAATATATTTTTATTTTATTATGTATTTTTTTAGTTTAATTAAACATAGGTTTTTCATCGAAAAATCAAGCTCTTTGTTCTACACATGTGAAAAAAATAGTATATTATCAAAAAAAAACATATATGCACTAGATATTGATGTCCTTGATCCAACAAAAAAAAATTGAATTTCAATACATGCAAAAAAAAGTTGTGTTAGCAAGTAAGCGTATGTTTAAATTGTAACTGGTTTGACTTCAAATCTTTATTAAGAAAAAAATATTGAATAAAACACTATGAAACCAAATGCATGCACTAGACATTGTAGTTATGAATCTAAATTTGAAAAAATTAGAATTTTATCCTTCATAGAAAAAACGTTATGTGTTATCAAGTACACGTCGATCTTTAAAAATGGTGTTTACTATTAAAACTAGCTTTCGAAGAAGATGGAAAAAGAAATGAAACTTGATTCCAAATTTTTTTTTAAATATATATTTAGAATCTTTAGACAAAATTTCAAAAATCACTAGTTTGAATCATCTTCAAATTCCTCACGGTTTAGCAGCTATAGGTGCCCGAAAGTGAAGATTTAGTTAAAAAATATTAGTTCAATGTCAAGTTTGGCCAAAAAGTGTAACCCACTATTGTGGGATCACCCTAATATTATACACTTAATGGGTTAAAAATTATCCCTCAACTGTAAACCCTCAACCCTATACTTAAGCCCTAATCTTTCAACCCTCAACCCTATACCTTAAACCCTAAACCCTACGCCCTCAACCCCCATCCCTATACCCTATACCCTCACTCTTATACCCTAAACCTTCAACATTATCCCTCAACCCTCAACCCTATACTTAAACGGGCTAAACCCTACACTCTAAACCCTTAAACTTATGCCTTATACCAAAAACACATACCCTAAACCCTATATCCAATATCGTATTTGCCCCAATCCTTATACCTTAAACACATAATATTATACACTTGACCCTGAATATTATCTCTCAACTGTAAACCTTAAACCCTCAACCTTATACCCTACACCCTCAACCATATACTTAACCCTACACCCTCAATCCTATACCTTAAACCCTAAAACCTACACCCTCAACCCTCATCCCTATACCCCATATCATCGACCTTATACGTTAAACCTTGAGCATTGACCCTCAACACTATACTTAAACCCTAAACCATAAACTCTCAACCCTTCACCCTATGCCTTATACCCTCAATCCCTATACCCTATACCCTCATCCCTAAAAACTATCCCTCAACCCTCAACCCTATACCTTAAACCCTAAACCCTACACCCTCAACCCTCATCCATATACCCTATACCCTATACCCTCAACCTTATACCCTAAACCTTGAACATTGTCCCTCAACCCTATACCCTCAACTTATACTTAAATCCTAAACCCTAAACTCTTAACCCTTAACATTATGCATTATACCCTCAACCCATACCCTAAACCCTATACCCAATATCCTTAACCCTAATCCCTTTAGCCTATAAACTTAACCTTATACCCTCAACCTTGAACATCATCCCTCAATCATAATCCCTCAACCCTCAACCCCATACTTAAACACTAAGCCATGCATTCAACCTTGTACCCTACTTTACCCTAATTTGTAAACCCTCAGCCCTCATCCCTATACCTTGAATCCTTAGCCTAATACCCTAAACCCTATACTCTAGAGTTTCAAGTTGATCATTTTGGAGCATAAATTTGACACACTTTTTAAAGCCACTTTGGAACCCCTCCTAATGGTGAATACTCCATCTAAGGAAATGGGTGGCACAATAAATTCATACAAACATATATACATTTATACATATATAAATACATACAAGCATACATTCATACATACAAACATACATACATACATACATTCATACATTCATACATTCATACATACATACAAGCATACATGCATTCAAGCACACAAACATACATACATACATACATACATACATACATACATACATACATACAGACAGACAGACAGACAGACAAACATATATACAAACATACACTTATACAAACATACACAAAAACAAATTAAAGTGAGGCATAACATGAGCGCCTTATAATGTGCTCGCATTATGTGACACAAAACATACACTAATACAAACATACACAAAAACAAATTAAATCAAGGCATAACACGAGCGCATTATAACACGCTCATGTTTTGTCCTACTTTGGGAATTCCCAAGCCTTTGGCTTGGATTTGCTTAGGATTTCCAACCCAAAGGCTTGGACTACTTTTCCAATGTCCAAAAATGTGTTTTTGCATATTCTACAAAATTTCACATAATCTTGTTTGTGTTAACCATTAGGTTTGTACGTGTTTCAAGGTCGAGTAAAACAAGCACCTGGGTAATGTTAAGCTCTCTCTTAGCTATTTAACGATGTAATTTTTTCACATTTTGACTATGCTAAGGCTTTCATCTTTAATTTCTTTTTTGGGTGTATCTGCTTTTTGTCAAAAACCAATGTTTGGTATTTTTACTTTATTTTTTAACTGTTCATTGAAATTTCAAATAAATTACATTTTCATAAACTAGAATCCATTCTACACATATTCAAAAAAAAAAAATTGATTAGTTTTCAAAAATTATAGGGGTAGCATGGACAACTTTTTGTTTTTCAGGATGTGTCCACTCTGAAAATTTGTAAAAAATCATATATTCATTAAAAAATTATCAGAAAAATTTCAATCAACATGACATGTTAGCTAATTTATCACCGAACCAAGTTTAAAATACTAAAAAAAATTAGCATTTTTATTTACCCACAACAAATTCTATATAATGTTTTTTTGAAAAAAGTAGGACCAATTTGTGTGGATAACTTGTTTGAATCCCTTAGTCTCTACCATTTTCAAATAAAATTAGTAGTTTAGAAAGTAAATTCAGAGCAAGTTATGGTCCTTGTTTTTGTTGCACCTTAAATTTTTGCGTGTAACTATCCTCAACTTCTCATCAAAGTTCAGTATTTCCTAATTTCAAGAAAAAAAGTGGCTACTTAAGACCCCTTTTGGCCCCTCATCTTTGTGCACTTACCCTTATGAATTTTAATGTACACAAATTAAGGGTAGAACCATTATCTAATAGGAGCCTCTTTACTTTGTGCTTGGAAATGAGGAATTCGATGTGCAGGGAGCGATTATGGATTGGGTCAATTGGAGGCATGTTGTTTCGACTAAAGCCCAATTGATAAGGGTAAAGGTGTCCTACCAATGCTTGGAATTACATGGGATCAATGTCATTAGGAACACGAGTATCTTACAATGCCTTGGTGAGGATCTCTTGGTGGATTGTGGAAAACTTCAATAAGTCTATAATGGATATTTGTGTACGATTTTTACGAAGATGATCCAAAATATTATATTGCGAACCCATTGAAGACTGTTGGGATGCACTGGATGGTCTTGGGATGGTAATACGACCTCACTGAGTAGTCACTACACATTGAGGTTCTTTGGCTTTCACTTTAATCATAGACACACATGGATCAACTTGCATAATGCAACTGATGACATTGTCATAATTAAAGGGGAGCCTAGTATAATCAACATTATTGGTTTGATTAGTTTGACTATTGTTGCGTGAACCAACATTAGCATTGGATGTGCTAGCTCATTAAGAGTGGTTTTGAAAAGTGTTTTGATATATCTATAGTTGAGCATTAGATGATGTGGATTGGTTCCCTTCAATGGTAATGTCACCTCTATCAATGAGGTTCTGGACATAATTCCTGAGCCTCGTGTATTTATTAGTGGAGCGTCCCTTAATCCTATGATAGTCACAATACACGTTTTCCTTATACTAATTAGGTTTTGGTTTAGTGTCATCAAAAGGTTGGGTGACCACATTATCTTGGACTAGCTTAGGAAACACCGCATAAAGTGGTTCTCCCAAAGGAGTGTAAGAGCATTTAGCATTACCTTGATTGGGAGGTTTGGGTGTTCCTTAGGGATCATATATTGAACTTTTTGTAGATGAGGTGGGTGCATTTTGATTGGATTGATATGTCTCAACCACCTAGATCTGATTTGTATTAGTCACACCATCATTGATAGCATTCTTGATTTTGTTTCAAAAATGAGATTTTATCATTAGAGGGTTTAACATTGTTTTCCTTATATATTTTGACTAAACATTTAGCAATAAGTGTCTTCTCAATGGTGACACCTTTCTCAATGATCTCATAAAATGTGGAAGAACAATGAATGTACAAATGAAAATTCATTTTTGTGTGTAAATTTTCAATAAAGATATTCACAAATTGCTTTTTGGGTAAGTGGCATGAGAGATGGCTAGCTTGGGCTCTCCACCTTTGCAAATAGCTTGTGAAACTTTCTCAAGTATGTTGTTTGTTAGTGCATATAGATCAATCATGTTGACCTCGTGTTCAAGATTATGGGATAAATGTGCCACAAACTTTTTGGATAAATCCACCAAGGTAGAAATAGAACCTTGAGGAAGGTGAAAGAACCACTCTAGTGCTTTTCCACCTAAGCTTTGAGGGAACAAACGGAGGAGGTAGTTACAAGTCATATAAAATTCCTTAACATGATCATGAGGGTCACCTTACCCTTTATATTTATCAAATTTGGGGATTTCAAAATGCTTTGGAAAAGGTATGGTGGTGATAGTATGAACAAATTTAAAGGACTTCTTAGTATTTCATTCTTGTAAGTCTTTGAGTGCATCTTTCATGTCCTCTCGTTCTCAATTAGGTGTTGTAGATGAAGGAGCTACCAAATTAGGATTAGGCTGGTTTATGTATGGATTATGGGGAGGTAGAATATTATGGGATTAATCTAGAGGTGGATTCATGTGGGGTGGTTTTTGTTGAGTGTTGAAATATGGTGGTTGTTTGGATGATTGAGATGGATAAATGTATTGTTGAAATTTATTATGATTTAATTGTTGTTGTGGAGGATGGGAATATGAAGGTGGTTGGGATTGGTAATGAGAGGGATGTTGGAGTGCATTCCCATAGGATTGTAAAGGGGGTTGCGATAAGTAAGATTGATAGTTGTGAGGTGCATTCAGTGGTTGATGAGGTGGTTGAGAGGAATAGGAATGTGATGAATATTGGAGTGGGTAGGTTTGAGGTAGTTGAGGATTAGCATATTATTGTTGTAGTTTTTGAGATTACTATGATGAGTGTTGAGGTGGTTGATATGTATGATACTACGAGGTATAGGGAGGTTGGCTATGACGTGGAGTCACAAGAGGGTGATAATGATATGGATCCTATTGGGTGGGAGGATCTATAGGAGGTGCTAATGTAGGGTATTAGACCCTAGAACTGTGTGGAATATGTAGGATCACGTCCATGAATAGGAATAAGGCCTAATCTAGATCCTAATGTAGGAATGTAGAGGGGAGAGGGAGGAACTTGTATCACTACATCATTCCCAAAATATGGTATATTCCATGAGTTTTCAAGAGGAGCTTGAGGGGTTGACGGTTGAATTGTGCCTAGATATTGTGTTGAACATCAATCCATTGTGGATGCTTACTACCTTGCATGAGTAGTTTAGTGAGGATGGCTTCGAAATGCATATTTATAAGGCAATCATTCATTCCTTACATTGGTTGAATTGTTATAGTACTCCTAAATACTAGGAAAGAGATTGGGTTAGGAAATTTCATTTATTCTTCAATGGATATAAGGTCATGGGGGTAATGGGGATTCAATGGTTCACCTTGAATTTTAGTTTGTTGGGATCCTCCATTGTTAGGTGGGTAACGGAGTAAGGCAATTGATGGAATTGTTGTTGTTGTTGTTGTTGTTGTTGTTGTTGTTCCATGAGATTCTTGAGTTGTAACCATGTGGTGATGTGAATGAAAAATGTGAATGTGATTGGATTAAAGGATGATGATGAATCTAATCCCAAGGACATGACTAAACAAGAGTGATAAGATGATTGATTGGATGATCAATCTAAAACTTTGATTTGACTTGAGAACTTAGGTTGGTGATGATTTGATTGATACTTGAAATAGACTATGTTCTAGAGCACATAGGATTGAGATGAATGGTTTAGTACTTGAGATGGGAAAAGTGCTCAAGCATGGTTTATTTCAACAAAAACTATACCTCTCAATTGAGGCAAGTTGATTTGGTCGATGAGGATTACTAACTTAGGATAGAAAATGTTCCTAAGAAAGTATAGCAATAATGAGGATTGATTGGATTAATATTTCAAAGTTCTCAAACAAGTGCTAGGAGGCTATAGTTTGATATAAAATGATGAGGATACCAATGATATGCATTTAGGGATGTCCTTGTGTCAATAGATTGATGATTTGATAAAATTCAAAAGGGACAGTGTGACAAGAAATAAAGGTATGAGTGATGTAAGGATGCAAAAAAAATTGATTATAGGGTTGGATTAGGAAAACTAGGAATATCTCTTGTTAAGAGGATTTTCTCTTTGGATTTTATATGGGGAACAGGTCTGCCCAAGAACAATGCAGATCCACCCAAGAATTAAATCAAAAAAGGATAGAGCATAATTTCCTATCTATAGGATCTTCCAAGAATAAAGTGAATCTTCCCAAGAAGGATTATTAAAGGCCCCATGAGCCTACCCTTGTCCATAACATATCTGCCCAACAAGAATTGTTAAGGATCAATGATTCCACCCAAGAATAGAGCATATCCAACCAAGAATAGAATCACCTAAGGACAAAGCAGATTCACCCATTTAAAATGGATTCACCTAAGAAACACAAGATTGGTTATCAATGAAATCGTTTATGTAAAAATGGATCTACCCAAGGGTTATAGGATCACCCAAGTACATAGTGGATCTGTCTAACAAGGTTTTGATGGGAAATTAATGGATCTACCTAAGAATAATGGAACCACCCATAGATAGGGGAAAATAACCCAAGGATAATGGACTAGGACCTAAAGAGAGGGATCGTCTGTGAATAGAGCAGATCCACCCGTTTAGAGATAGATTCGCCCAAGAACATGGTGGAGTCACCTATCTAGGGATAATTACCAAATGGAAAAGATCAGACAAAAAAAAAATTACATGGATAGGATGGACTGACATGCACACACTAGTAATCACAGGAAGACACACCAGATTACACAAAACCTAGATTAATTAAGTAGGAGTGATAACCTAATGTAACCCACCAACCCAGAGGCTAATATCTCAAGATTAGTGTGAGGCACCTCTCGGTCAAGATAAGATAGATAGGGATCCAATGGCACAAGGGATAACCTTTTCCATTTTTTTGGAGGTCTTGAAACCTTTCCTAAATATCTCCTATCTCTACTAAGGGATATACATAGTGAGTAAATTCAGGTATGATACTGTACCCTGCACTATGTTAGGCAACAATTGAAAGGTCTTAAACTAGGTTGATATAAGGTGATATAGTGCATCCTCTAAATACCAAGAGGGTACATCAGTGACATATGTGAACACTAGCCCATCACAAGCATGGGTCAAGAACATTAGTCAAGTTGTTAAAACCAACCCCGCACTCCCAACTCGGAATCACCTAAGTATCAAAGCTTTTCTAAACATGACATGACTAGATTGGGGTACAACTTTTGTTCTCCCCCTTTATATACCTCACCAATCCATGTGGTTGATTTCATCCCTTGGGGTGATGAAATCCATAAGTAGACCTCCTAAAGGGAAGGAAATGCTAGGTGTTTATGGTCTCCAAGCTTGCACGTAGCACAAGGAGAGAGCATGTGCGCAAACTAGCACCCCTATGTAAACACAACAAGACTTAAATCAGCCAGTGATTTCTGATCCTTAGGCTCACCAAATGGGGTAAGGGGAGAGCATACATCAACAAGAGACCCCAAATATGGCACAAAACATTAATTGAGCCTTTAATTAACTTGAAATGTGCCTAGATGAGTGGTAAAATCTAAGTCTTCGATGAGGTCCTGTACGAATTACGTTAGTAGTTTCATACACTAGTCTTGGACTATGTGAGGCTACAAAGAAGTGTTAGCGAGATCATAGGAATGATAATGATTTAGAATATTAATACTGAATATAGAAGAAATGAATAATAAATTATAAAATTATACACATTCAATTTACCTACAAATCCACCTAAGTACAAGGAGTAGCTGCCCTTCTAGAGGAGGATCGCCTATTTAGAAGTAGGTTCGATCATGTGTAGGGATACCTCTGTGTGAGTGGAGTCTCCTATTTGGATCAGACACACCTATCTAATGTAGGTCTTCCTAAGTGCAAAATCACCCCTATACAAGTGTATCTACCTTTCTTCAATGGATTTGGTTAGGTGCACAGTCGCCACTATGCGAATGTATCCACCTTTCTAGAGAGGATTTTCCCTTGCATATGCAGATCCACTTGTTCTCCGAGAAGGGTGCCTAGGTGTTGAAGAGTCAAAGTGGGATCACCTCTATAAGAGTAGAGTTGCATGTTTACAAAGCGGATCTGCTTGTCTGGGAACACAATCACCCCTACATAAAATCCTGCACATGAAACTTCCAAGAAAACTACAAAATTTTGTTAGCAAACTCATGACATGGGTCCCATTGGGTGTGCTAGAATTTGTGCAAGGAAATTTGTGTCTAAAAAAAAAGGAAATACAATAAAAACCCAACAGACACAAAGAACCAAGCGACAATCAAGATTAAGGCATAAGAGAGATCAAACCTTCAAGGAATTTGATGAAAACCAAATATGATGAAGCCCTTGATGCATAGATTTCCCTAATTCAATTGAATTTGATGTGTGCTCAATGAAATTTTAGCAGGATAACATTATCAAGTTTCTCAAAGATGCAGAATTATAAGATGATGAAAAGTGACTAAATGTTTTAACATATGGAGTGGGATGAGATGAATGAAGGGTTGAGATTGGTTGTGAGAAGATTAATGGCTAGGGATGGTTGAGGCATCTCAACTCATGAGATGATTCCAAGTGGCATAATGAGACGAGATGTGGGGTAGGTGATCTCTCAAGCCCTAGGATGGTGACAAGTGTCACCATGTGGAGGCTTCATAGGGAACTTGTACCTAAAAAGGTACCATGTGGATGTGGGAGGATCAAGGTCATAAAGGCATTTCTTGTCCTACATTCCCAATGTAGGACAAGGAGGGGAATAAAGGAATTTTAAATTTCTTTTGGGTACTTTTGGAAGAAAGACCCATGTGCCTAAAGTACATGGGGTATTTCCTAAAATAGGAAAATTTATTGAGGGTGTGTGAGGGATAGGAAATAAATGGAAATGGATTAGCCCTTTCCTAATCTTGGGATTAGGAATGTGTAAGTGATCAGCGGATAGGTTAGGTGAAGATTAGAATGAAGGGTGAATGGTTAGATGATAAGTGGGAAAAGTTGGAGGATGTGACACCTCTTAATACATGATTAAGTATGTGCACGTGATTAGGATATGGATTAGGATTAGGAGATAATAGAAAATGATGGAGTATGTGACAAGAGGTGAGAGAAAAATGGGATTAAGTGATTAAATAAATATGAGTATTTATTTAATTTAGAGAGGAAAAGGGGATAAAGGTAATGCAAGTAATTAAATCAATTAATTACTTTAGGACATTAGAAGAATTGGGGGTAAATTGATAACATTATTTAAATAATTACAATATTTATTTAATTAAAGTGGATAGAAGTGGATTAGGTGAAATGACGGGATAAAATTGACCAAACACAAGTGGTCAATTTTAGGTGCCTACAAGTGTGTCCCAATAGAGTGTAGCTTAATTATCCATGTATTCATTTTATTCTACATAAAATAATTCACAATTTAAATGTTGGCTATGGATTCATTTATGGATGTTATAGGAGTTACAAATAATCATGAATGGATTCATAGCCACCATTGACTTACATCTCTTACCTGCTTAGAGTCACTACTCCTTTAAATATAGTAGTAGCTTGCATACTACATGACCTATTTAAAACAGTTTCATGCTAGATTTTACACAAGGTTCACATTACTTCATCTAATTAAAATGAACCTATGATACATAAATATTAGACCACAATGTAGCTTCTATTGGGCAGATTTATAGTAGCTTAGTTTGCTCAATTTTTGAACATCATACCTTTTATTGGCCTAATTTAATCAACCTATTATGCCTAATTTTTTAACAACACTTACGCTAAATTTTGTAATAACACTTATGCTTAATTTTGTACAACACTTATGCTTAATTTTTGAAGAACACTTAAGTTTAATTTTGAACAACACTTACTTCATAATGGAAAAAGAAATAGGGGCTTCATGGTTCTAACTAATAACCATTGAAAGGTTTAAAATCAAGGGATATCAATAAAAACAATAGATACTTAAAAATGACTAATGCATTTTCATCTTATCATTTCATTATTATCCTCATTGCTTCTATATTAATTTCAAAATAATTTTTAATTATTTAATTAAGCTAACATTTTCCTATTTTCATCCATAAGAATTAAATAATTTGTAATTATTTAATTATCAATACTTTATCATATCTATATTAATTAAATAATTTTTAATTATTTAATTAATTCATCATTTATTGTTTTCCCTCCAACTTTAATTAAAATCAAATTTCAAATTAAATATTTTCCTCTATAATTAAATAATTTTCAAAAATTATTTAATTAGCTAACACTTCTCTTTTAAATAAATTAAATATTTTCTTCTAGAATAAATTCATATTTATTTATTTCTCCAACTATCATTTTGAATTTAATTCTTCTAATCTTTCCTTCCTTCATCAAATTCAAATTTGGCGCTTACCATGTCTTGAATTTTCCTATCCATTGATCTTGTAAATTAATCTCCACCACTGATCACATGTTAATATCACATCGTAAATTGTCACCCCTGAAAATTTCACACTAGGTTTAGCTCCCTCTTAGGTGCTTTAACCTAATTATGCTCTTAAATTTCCCATTTTGTGGTCATTTTTGGAAATCAAAATAAAATTGGGAATTAATATTTAATATTCATTAACGAAAGCAAAAGGGCCAAATAGGTTTGGACTAGGGCGCCACTAACCTTGTCCAACATATTTTGGCCCAATTTAAAATATGTTATTGTCAAAATTTTAAAATTTAAATTCATTTTTCGGCTTTTGATAATTAACTATATGAGAAAATGAATAAATGCATAGAAATACAAGTGTGTTTCACCATTTGAAATTCTAGGTAATTTATATTCCAATTGAGCATACAAAAAAGCAAGAGCAGAATAAGAAGAATTTGCAGCACTTAGTATCAGTCAAGATTCATTTTTGCAAAGCAAAAATTTTATATCTGAGTTTGTTTATTTTTTATGTTCATTTGTTTTGTGAGTACTAACATTCATAGAACCTTCAATCAAGCAACCAATTATCTTTACATGATATGAGTGAAATGGCCTGAATCCATCAAGGAAAGCATATTTGATTGGTAAGCTCTAGCACTTGTCAATTTATCTCTTATTTTATCCCTTTTGCCTCTGTCCGACTGAAGGTAAACACTCTTTACATCATCATAGCCATTGTGAAGATGGAAACACCAAAATGGGGTTTGACTTAGGAAAGCCCCTATACAACATAACCCTTTCTCCCCTCTCTTATTTGTAGGTGGAAATTTTGAAGTGGATTTGAGAGAAGATTGGAGAACTAATTACAAGATCAAGCATTAAATCATCCCATTTCAAAAAGTTAGGGCAATTGGAATTAATCATCAACAAACGAATTTTTGAAACTGGGTCCAAAAAGGAAGAACCTACAGAAATTGTGACCATCTTCAAGATTTTTTCACTAATCCTAGGGCACCATCACCCCTATCCAGCCAATTTGAACCCTAATTTGCATGTCGGTTTCCTCTATCTCTACACTCTTATTATTTTGTAGTTCATTTTTATCTTTTATTTCTATAATTATTTGTATTTACATCAATTTATTGTAGCTTCATAATTGACCTAGACATACATTTGCATAATCAAATTAAGTTATCTCCTAATCATTTGATCAATATCATCTCCCCCACAAAAAGAAAGAACCAAAACCCTGATCTACCATTCTGGCTCTTCTATTGAGGTTAGTAACCAAGTGGGTTTATGTGATCAATTTTGGTTCTCTAATGTAATGTAGGAGAAAGTATGGTTTAGACACTAGATCACTTTAAATTCCCACACCACATTTTGGTGAACTAGATGCTTGTTACATTTGTAAATCTTTTGAAATCTTAAATTTTATCATTTTGAAATCTGAGCACACAATCTTAGGTTGTTTTCATTTGTCAAAAGTGCATGCATAAATTTTGGTTAAAAGTACTGAAAAAGTAAATACTTGCATTGTATTTTTCAATTCAAAAGATCAAAAAGTGTTATTCTTCATCATTGACAAGATAAATTTAGTTAATTACAGCATTTTAAATTCTATAAATTATTTCTTGAACATATTTCATTACTTTAAAAACATAAAATTTCATGCATGATTGTGTTTCACATAGAGAAATTAGGGTTTTATGCATTTTCAAAAAAAAATTTGCATCCAGAATTGAACCTCTATAATTTTAGGTCTTCAAACACTGTAGTTCACTTCCAGATTTTCAAATCATTACAATTGAACTCCTCTAGTCTAGGGTACCACCACCCTTATCCAGATTGTTTTGGACTAGATTTCAATGTTGATACTCTCTCTGAGTCTTCTATCCATCTCATACAAGCAAAGATAGTAATATTCTTGTTGATTTAGAAAAGTGTTATGATCATGGATTTAAGATCCTTTCTAAAAAGGGCTTTGACACAAATGATGAGCATGGAATTCAGACTCTTCTAGAACATACATCGCATTCCTCTATAACAAGAATTGGTTATCAATTCCCTCCACCTTTGCATAAGACATTCATTCCACCATCTACCCCACTACCTCATTATTTAAGTGGAGATGGTTTTCTTCCCAATTTGAACTTAATCACCCTTCCACCTCCCTATGAGAGAAATTTTACTAAAAAACCAAATCAAAGTTTGACCTTTTTTTGCATATCATCAAATGTTTGGGCATTCTACTAATGGGTGTTATTCTTTAAAGAAAAAATAAAATGATTATTTCAAATATATGGCATTGATGTGGATCCATATAAGATAATAAATTAGTTATTATGGTGTTCCTCTTTGTTATGTGGCATTCATAGGATCATATAACGTGCACTATCATGCATGGGAGCATAAATATTTTGTGCAACCATATTTCATCAATGAGGAGCAACACAATAATGACTAAAATGGTTAGCTTTTCCATATACTTAGGGGGGAAGGATAGCTAATCTTGTAAGGTGTGTATTATTTCTAAAGGATCCCCCCTTCATCCATTATTAGTGTAGCAAGTACATACTAAAATTTAAGGGGGGCATATTCCCCCATCCATTGTCATATAATGATATCTACTAAGGATTAATCATATTGTATCCCTTTAATGGTGGTATAATACATAATATCCCCTGAAGTGTGACCTTTCAATTTATTCATGTGTCCCTTTAGTGATGGTATTATGCAGGATATCCCCTAAGGTGTCGCCTTGTAATTCATTCATGTGCCCCTTTAGCTTTGGTATTATGCATAATATACTCCCTAAGGCGTGGTCATTATTTTATTCATGTACCCCTTTTTGGTGGTGTTTATAATGCCTCTTGAGGCATGGTTTGTGATTCGTCCCCTATGACATTAAACTTTTGTACACCCCCTAAGGTGGTTCGTCCCCCATGACATTAAACTTGTATGCACTCCTTGCTCAGTGTGATTAGAAAATAGTCCATGGATCTAACATAACAAAGCTTGTTAGTCTGTGAACTTGAGCATTTTTACATGGCCACCTAGCACAACACAACTTGCTTACCAGTGGAGCCATGTGTTTCATGAGTAAACTAGCATAACACAACTTTCTACCCTTGTAAAATTCATCATATTGCATGGACACCTATCATAATGCAACTTGCTAACTAGTAAATCTATGTAGTTTGTTGGTCCTTATTAGAGTACCATTATGTCTAACATTATATTTGATGAATGATGTTTGGAATTTGAGACAAAATTTCAGACTAAGGTCTCTTTACCTTACCGACTTGAATCCTTTTTAGTGTACTAACCTTATTTTTTTGTTCTATTATGTTTTTAATTGTTATTTGTACTATGTTTGATATGTGTTTCCCTAGTGTCTTTTGTGTTCTTCATGTATTATCTTGTGTTTTCTTTGTGTCTTTGTTTTGTATGCTTCATGTTTTTCATGTTGTATTGCACCTCATGTGTGTTTTACTTTATCTTTACATTTTTGTTTCATAGGATCTTGAACTTGGGGGCTAGTGCATTCCCTAGATTTGGTGTCATCCTATCTCTCTAATGTTTGGATAAAAGAACCCTTCTTAGCGTATCCTTACTTTAGTGTGAGCATGAGCGTAATTTTATACTCTCACTAAAGTGGGGGATAAATGTAGCATCATAAATTATCACCCTTGACAATTTCACACTAGATTTAGCTCCCCCCCTATGTGCTTGGACCTAATTATGCTCTTAAATTTCCTTTTTATGGTCATTTTCAAAAATCAGAATAAAATTGGGAATAATGTTTAATGTTTATTTAACGACAACAAAATCACCAAAATAGGTTTGGACTAGGGTGCCACCACCCTTTTCCATCCTATTTTGGCCCAATTTAAAATATGTTATTGTCCGCATTTTAACATTTATAAATTTAAATTTATTTGTCACCTTTTGATTACTAATTTTGTGACAAAAGAATTAATGTGCATATAAATACAAATCTTTTTCACAATTTGAAATCCTAATGCAATATTATAAAAATCTTGAGAGAAATTTAGCATCCTAAAAAGCAATCAAGAGCAAAATAAGCAGAAATTGCAACATTTGTTATCAGTCAAGATTCATGTTGGCAATGCATCAAGTTTGTATATGTGACTTTGTTTTTTTTTTCATTTTTTTTAAGAGTACTAACACTTGTAGGACATTCAATCAAGCAACCAATTCTCCTTGTATGAGATGAGTACAATGACTTCAATCCATCAAAAAAAGCATATATGAGTGGTAAGTTGCATCACTTGTCATTTATCACTTGTTTTATCTGTTTTTCCTCTTCACGGCCGAGGGTAAGCACTCTTTATATCATCATAACCATTGTGGAGGTGGAAACACCAAAATGGGATTTGACTAAGGCAAGCCCCTATAAGGAACAACCCTTTCCCCCCTTTATTGTGTGCAAGTGGTAGATCTAAAGCGGATATGAGAGAAGATTGAAGACCTAATTGCAAGATCTTGAGAATTCAAGCCACCCATTTCAACAAATTAGGGAAAGTGGAATAAATTATCAATAGACAAAGTTTCGAAGCTAGGTTTGAGAAGGAAGAACCTACAAACTATGACCATCTAATATATGTTCACTAATCCTTGATATCTACACTTTTTGGACTAGGGTGCCACCACCCTTGTCCAACCAGTTTGAACCCTAATTTGCATGTTGGGTTCCTTTGTCTCTACACTCTGTTGTTTTGTAGTTCATTTTTGTCTTTCAATTCTACAATTGTCTACATTAAGGGTGCTAAGAAAGATACCTAAAATAAAGCATTATGAGGTAGAAATAAATCAATCTCTAGGTATTATTTATTAATTTATGAAAGAAAGTGATATTTCATGTACTATGATGTGGGAAAAATGGATTTAGGGTCTAAATCACACATTCTCCTACATTGCATTAGAGAATCAAAATTGATCGCATACACCCACTTTCAAACATAATATTATGACAATCATTCTCGCATCCAATTTTTTAACTATGAAAAGATTCAATATTGATTGATGAGATGACCATGGATGTAAAATTCTAATCAAATATTACGATGAGAAAAAAAAATTAATCATCTTAATCATAAATATGCTAATAAATTTCAATATTATTTCAAATGTATGCTTTTAATGTGCATAGAGTACATCTAGTAGTGCCAACAATATGAATGGAATCAATATCATGTTGAATTTCAACACTAATAAATATCAATATCGTAAATCAAAACCTAAAATTAAGAACTATACAAAAATTATATATGTTGGATACTTACAAACACATCTAATAAATTTTATTTTTCATAGTATCTTAGAAAATGAGTTCATCATCTATTTAAAATACAAATCCCCAAAAGAAATGAATGTGGTATAGTATCAGCCACCAAGTGAATATATGTGCTTGAAATAAGATCTTAGAGCTTTGTATTCTAGAATTTACAATTGTCACTAATAACATGGATTTGCTAGAAGTCAAAATGAATACCCATTGTATATGGAAAATTAAGATGGTCACATTAATTTTTTGTGTAGATGACATGATATTTATAAGTAATGGTTGCAGCATGATGTATGGATTTATTTGAAGGGTTTTAATATGAATGCTCTTCAATTAATTCATTACTTCCATGGAATAGAGGTACATTGAGGTGTGTTTGTTTTTCAAGTGAAGTACACTCAAGATTTATTAAAGAGATGGTGTAAACATGTAAGGAAGTAACAATTCTATTAATGCAAGGCATAAATTTGTTCAAGGAAGATGAGAAAAAAAATGATAGAACTCACTTCATAAGTTTAGTAGGGAGTGACATATCTTATAGCTACTAGCTAGATATCACTTTATAGTAAGTCTTATCTCTAGATTTATGATGTATTCACATGACAACCATATGATGTTAGATAAAGAATCTTGTAGTATAACATGTATTTCACAACAATAAAGAATTGAAGTTAATTGGATTTTGAAAGTTAGATTTGTTTGATTCAAAAGATGATTGAAAATCAACTTTACAATATTGTTTTAGCCTTGGTAATGGCATCATTGCCTAAAAAGCTCAAAGAAACGGCTATTAATTTCTCTTTCTACAACAAAGATAAATTATATAATAATAACTTCAATATGTTATAAATTAATTTAACTAAAAAGAAGTCTTAGAAACTTGCAACAATAATAGAGTTCCTCCACTATTATAGATTGTGACAAATTAAATTATGTAAATAACAAAGAATCCAAATTTTCATATAAAAACAAAGCATAATCATTTCATTTTAGATTGATTAAAAAAAACAATAAACTTACAACTTTCTACAAAATTAAATCATGATAACAGTATCATATTTTTTTTGTTTGATTCTATATATCTAATTACATGGGAATCACTTTGCTCAGAGAAAGCCAAGCATGTATGCCTACATTGAATGAATGAATGCTTTTAATTACGTCCACGAGACCAGCTGGCCTATGGGACCCCAAAACAGAACTGAAACCACAAATTGATACAAACCGAGCACCCGCCGACCTCACCGAGTACTTATGTTTCCCTTTAACTCTTTACTAATTTTGTTTCTTCTGCTGTGTATTTTGATCAAGTAACCTGCCGTTTCAACGATCTTTTCCTCTTCGAACAAATCCTCTAACGATTTGACTTTAAACAGATCCAAGTAACTGCACCTAATGTCCTCGTACGCTTTACACTGCATGATGTAATGCCATTCTGTTTCCACCAAACCCGAAGAGCAGAAACAACAAATCCTATCAGCCCATGCCTCCTTGGGTGTTGTCCATCTCCCCGTTTCACATCTCAAACGATGAGAGCTAGTTCTCAGCTGGGCTATCAACATTTTAGCCTTCCACTCTATATCTGCCCCCACGTAATACTTTTGCCCGTGATCACAAGTGTGGTTAAAGTGCAAAACATAATATTCCCTTTTTCTACTAAGTTGTTTTGACCACAAGATTTGTTTGGCTTTCTCCTTCACAAACCTTTTAATTTCTACATTGGTGTTTGGACACTCTTGCATGCTTATCCCCCATTTTTCCATCCACTTGGTATTTTGCCTCATCCATGTGCTCTTCCTTCTAGTTAAGTTTTCTTCCACCACAATTTTGGGCCACCGGTATTCCCTCATATTCTCAATTCTCTTCAAATAACCTAATAAACGGATTAATGCTACCATTTCCATTGGGAAAGCCCCCGCTTCAGCTAGGACAATCTCATACGGGACTGTACTTTTTATTTTAAAACTGCTGGTGATTAGATGCTTTTGTAATCTTTCTATTTGCCTCCATTTTAGAGCTGAAGTGTTGCAGCCCCAAACTTCACAGCCGTATAATACTACTGGAGTGACAAGCAGCCCAAATAATTTCTTCTTTGTTTTCCAGTCCCATAGCTCAGCTGATCTGCATCTATTTTGAAGCAAGTATAGGGCTTTCCAGCCCCCTTGAATCCTTTTTGCCCTACAAGTCTCCCAACTGAGATTGCTGCAAAAATCGAGACCCAAATATTTGTATTCATTTACCACTTGCAAAGAGCTTCCCTCAAATATAAAGTTCAATTGTTTCTTAGCTCTTTTCAGCGTAAAAATCATGACCTTGGTTTTGCTGATGTTCACTTGCATCCCTACATCCCGACAAAACAACTCTAAGGCTTTTAGATGTTCTTGAAGACCATTCTCTGAATTTGCCATTAAGGTAAGATCATCTGCGTATAGCAGCAATTTAACCACATAAGTGGCTAAGAACACTCCATCGCCCCCCCTCTTGTCTAACCATTCTTCTAACTTGTCTATGTACAGCCCAAATAAAGTGGGAGATAAAGGGCAGCCTTGCTTGACCCCAATGTCACTCCCAAAACACTCTGAAAGACCCGCCTTTGTTCTGATTTTGGCGTGGACCTGATCATAAAGCCTATGAACAGCAGCCCTATACTTTTCCGGAATTCCAAGTTGCTCCATTCTGTCCCAAAGTTTGCTTCTAGGGACTGTGTCAAAAGCCTTTTTGAAGTCAACAAAACAGCAAAAAACCTCATTACCTTGTTTATCCCAAACTTTTTCTACCATATGTCTGAGAGTGATGCAATGATCAATTGTAGAATGCTTTGGTCTGAACCCAGCTTGCCCTTTTGCCCTTTTACCTTCCTTCTCAGCCCAACAACTGATTCTACGTTCCACCATGCTCCCAAAGAGCTTCCCAAAAAGGGGATTAATCATTATGGTGCGGTAGTTTGACGGATTGTTGACATCCCCGCTCTTGTGAAGAGGGATAACCACACTTGTTGTCCAATTTTTTGGAAACCCATGCTGAATGATCCTATTGAAAATCTTCTTGATATGCGGTGCCAAGATCTCTAAACCCCATTTCAAATATTCAGCCTGTAAACCATCGATGTCCCGAGCCTTCCCCACTGCCAAAGCTTTAATACCAACCTTGATATCCTTTGTGGTGAAAAGTTTATCATTAATGTTTATTGCTGGAGGTAAGGTTTTTTCTTGGTCTCTTTCATACAGTATTTTTGCATATTCTAACCATTGAATGTCTGTGATGTTATTCTCATTTGTACTTCTAGCCTGCTGCAATTCTCTCCAAAAACCCTTCGGGTTGTGCCTTCCAAGAGAAATTAGTTCTTTCCTTCTTATTATCATGAATTCCTCTTTTTTTAATCTTACTAATTTCTCATACAATTTTTTGTTTGCATGTTCCTTTCCGGAAATTTTCAAACCCCTTTTAGCTGCCTTACACTCTTCGTCATACCATGGATTAGCTGGAAAACTGCATTTGGAATTTCTTCTACCCTTAGCTCTTTTGCATGATGTGAGAGCTTTGTGAATGATTGACATCAACTTGCTGCTGTTTATAAAGTTTTGGTTTTTGTTGGGGCTGCCACTGCTTTTTATTTCTTTTAATTGTTTTTCGAGCATGTTTCTAAATATGTCTTGATTCTCGCGGGTTAGCAGAATTTTATCTTGGAGATCCCTTCTTTTGTCAGGTTGCAAACTAGTTCTCGGCTGGATATCATTTTCCATTCCAAGTTTAATGTAAATAGGACTATGATCAGATTTTAGCTCTAATGGGCAGCCCCCTATTTCAACCTCAATTATCTTTGGTATAATACTTTGTGAACCAATGACATAGTCCACCACGCTTTGCCCATTATAAGTGTGACATGTGAAGGCCCCTGACCTCGGCAATGTATTTATGCCATTACATATGATTAAATCGTGAAGACAACAAAACCCCAACAAGTTTGCACCGAAAGACGAAACACCACCTTTTGAGTCTTGAGATATCCTTTTCCACCTCTGATTTTCTTCTTCCTCTAACCACAACGGATTACTATTCTGCCTCTCTTCTTTACTAAAGCATAAAGCTTGGTTATTTGCTGTTCTTGCATTAAAATCTCCAAGCAAAATGATCTTGCCTGTAGCACCATACTTTGTCATGTCTATTTTTAATGCTTCATATGGATCTTCTCTATCTAGGCTCCTCTTCTTGTACACTTTAGATCCATAAGGGGCGAAATAGCAAGCTGCGATCCAAATTGTAGACTCCCCATCTGCCACTTTCATCCAAATGTATTGGTTATTTGGGTCTTTTTTTTCAATTTTTATGAATTTTTCACATTCTTTCCTAACCAAGATTGTCACCCCGCCATGTCCCTTGCCACTTTTCGTTAACTCATTCCAAACTGAAACTTTGTTATAGCCTTCAAATTCAGGTATCCTGCAGCCCTCATGTTCATGTGTTTCCATGAGAGCAATAATATATTTTCCCTCTGCTATGGGCCCCAAACCAGGCCCCCTCCTCCAAGGGTAGCCCCTACAGTTCCAGCTAACCATTGAGAGGTGATCCTGGGGGCCCCCGCTTTCCTATTTGTTATGATTTGGGTTGTCCCTGAATTGGGCCTTACCTCTGTACAACCAAGCATCGTTCCCTGCCTTTCTTGCTGTTATAACCTTCTCCCATTCTTTCCTTCTTTCCTCTAGCTGCAATGGTGTTAGATCCTCATCTATATAAAATGGCGTGCCTTGGAGGGACCTTTTGCTTCTTAAAATTTTGTTTCTATCTTCTACACACTTCAAGGTTACCCTTATATTTCTGCCCTTTTCTCCTCTATTTGCTTTTCCAATTCTGTTTGCTTGAAGGATATGTCCTCCCCACTGAAGTTTGTCCAAAAGAAAGTCCCTTACTAGCCTGCTTGTGACTTCCCCCTCACCATGTTCTTTCAACCCTTTAACTATTATGTTTGCTGCTCTACTCTGCTCTTCTTTTTCCTCCCATATTTGTAGCTTGATTTGTTTCCTTATATCCTCTCTTTGCATCTCCATCGACCCCTTTGTCGCTTGTGCCCATGATTTGACCCCTTCTAAATTTTCCAATTGTGCCTTTTCCTTGGCCTCCTTACTCGCTAGATTTGCTGCAGACTCTCTGGAATTATGGGAATCTTGTTTTTCATCAGCTTGAACCTTGTCTTTATATTTGATTTGGCTTAATTCAGATTTTAAAGCCAACACCTCTCGCTGCCCTGTTTCCATAATGTGTTGAAAGCTGTTTAGTTGGTCCCTAAACAACTTATTTTCTTGCACTAATTGCTGGTTGGCTACTGAGAGCAGCTGTAACTCATTATCCTTCACCTGTGCTCTCTCTTCCAGCATGGCCAGCCTCCCTTTTAAGGCCAATAGTTCCTTAACATATAGCTCAGAGGACCACGTTAAAGGGGTTGACATGGGGCTGTATAAGCCCTGACTGTCCTGATTGTCCTCTCCCTCTTTTAAGATGGTCTCAAAGCACCCCTTGGACCCCTGCTGCCTCGATTCCTCTGCCAGCCTTATTGATGCATCGATTTGTATTTCTTTCCCTGCTCCCAACAGATTTGACTTCACTTTATTCTCATCCTGAGCTATCGCATTACCTTGATGTATGCTTTCCACTGAAGCAACTTGAGTGCTGTAGGTTACTTTGGGAAGTATAGCTACAAATTTTTTGCTTCCCAACCGTTTTAACTTCCTTGCAATTTTAACCTGCCTACGCTGCAAGATCCTTTTATACTGTTTGGCATTGACAAATGTCAGGTTTGACCCCATGCCCATTTCTTTTGGTTGAGTTTGATTCTGTTTTTGATATTGTAGCAATATTGATTCCAGAGCTCCTGTGGTAATGAAACAGCCTTTTGTAGAGCTGTCCTGATTGTCGAGCATGCCATAAGGAACCAGCATGCCCGCGTTACTGTCCATTGGGCCCACCCCTTTGCTCCCACTTTGCAGCTAAAATATTCCCTTCTGATAAACCACTGACTGTGACTTTTTTCCGGTGGTTTGTTTTAAAACTAATGAGTTGACCAGTTTAGAAATTTCAAAATATCCCTTTTGGTAAGCCACTGACTGTGTGATGTTTTCGGTGGTTTGTTTTAGAGCTAACAAGTTGCCCAGTTTTAAAAAAGTGCCGATTACAGTTTAACGAGGAAAGACTGTTGAAATAAAAGAGGGTTAAGTGAGTTTTGACACTCACCCGGAATTTGTGTGCCCCACTTTTGCTTTGTTTTGACCTCACTGCTGCATACAGAACCCTCAAAGGCCCACTTTCGTCGCTTAGCGCCAGTCACTGCTTTGCATGACCCCACTACTTGTACTTTCCCCGCATGCAGCCCCCACTCTGCCTCGAACACAGCCTTCCACAGATTCGCCTGCCTCGAACGCAGCCTTCAGATTCACCACGTAGCCTTCAAATTGACCCCACGCAGCCTCGAATGCAGCCTCGAACGCAGCTTCAGCCCTCAGCCCTCGAACATTCCCAAACCTTCAGTCGGCGTCAAGCTCGGAAGAAAAATCGTAAAGAACATTGAAAAAATTTGTTCAGCAGGCGGAAGATGTTGAGAGGGTGGAATGAATGAATGAATGAGAAAGGATAAGACTCGGGTTGCGGAGGAAGTGTGGAATGAATGAATGAATGAATTAAAGAAGAACACTGATCTGAAAAGGAAAAAACATATCTTCCAGAAAGATTTGTAACTCAGAAAACGACCCAGAAAGTCACATCGTGAATGACGGGATGTCCAAAAATAGTATATTTAAGTGAAGTGACAAATAAGAAGCTTCCAATGTTACGAATGGCGCTCCCTAAAAGGGCTTCCAATTTTACCAGTGAAGATTCATTCCAGAGTGCTTGGCTTGTGTGCACACCGTCAAATTCCAACTGACCAATAATGCCTTAGCTTTCAATTACAAATCCCACCTGAGGCTTTGGAATTTACCCCATAGAAAATAATGCTATACGGGACGGTATGCGTGCACTCCAAGCCATCTGGACTGAAATTACACCTTTAATAAATGATCTCTGGTTCTGGATTTTCACTGACGTACGTATCATCACATTCATTTTTATTATCCAGTCGCCTCTTTGTATTCAAATTTTGGAATTCTTCACAAAATCTGGCGATCCCGGAGCTGGGTAAGTGTTAAAGTCTCCCTTTGGTTTTAAGCTACGCTGGGACTCAATGGAGGGGCGTATTAGGGCTTCCAGATTTGCAAAGGAATACACGACTCGTTTCCTGACCGCCCTTGCTCGCATCCGCAGGGGCAAACTGAGTGCAGAATTGAAAGATGAATTGAGGAGCAGCAAGGCTAGAACTGTGAAAATTTCGGCGGAGCTTTCAGCCGCCATGACTGCGAGAGGCTCCTCGGGCAGCGAGTGGAGACGAAGCATCCTTGCTCGACATACTAAAATCTCTCCCACTTTTGTACACTTCATGCCAACCTGCGGTTGCAGTATGAAATATAACAATAAGTGGAGCCACCAATGGAGAAGGAACCTGTTGGGTAGGAGAAGACTGAGATCTTTTCAGTGTTCCGGGTCGCGCAAATGGAGTGTTTCATGTATTGAATGGATGAGGAGAGTAGTTGCAGGTGTGCCGCGGGCGAAGCAGAACAAAGAGCAGGCAAGCGTGGAAACGCTCAAGAGTTTCGTTCCTGGCGGCCGCACTATGGATACTCTTCTGCTATTGGAAGAGACCATTGATTATATTCAGGCCCTTCAAATGCAGCTTCACTCCTTGAACACCATCAATTTTTCTCTGTTCTCGTCGATACACAGTCTTCCAAATTAGCCATTCGAATGCCCATTGCGGTTTCGTAGAAGAAAGAAAAGATTTAGCTTTTTGCAGTGAGACTGTGCTTTCACTTTCAATGGCGTTTGCCGATTTTATACGAAAAGCTTTCCTATTCTTCTTGTGTTTGCATTTACTTCAATTAACAGGAAGCTCTCATTTTGAATTAACAGGAAGCTCTCATTTTGAATGAATGAATGAATGAATGATTTTTAATGACGTTGTTCACGATATGATCAGTCTATGAAACTAAATCTTTAACCATTTTCAAGTTCTTTTTAATGTCAGTCCTTCTATTACAAATCTTGACCAAGAAGTCAGAATAGATTGTTTTGAATAATCTTTATAAGATTAAGTAGGTAGTTTATGAGATTTAATGATACAAATAAAATGGTATTGTTCACAATTATTTTTATCGAATGTTCTTTAAATTATTATTATTATTGTTTTCAATAAATTAATTTTAATTAAAAAATTTGTTAAAAATTTGGTTTTTATCAGTTTCTCTTCTTCATAAATCAAAATATAAACATATTGTCTCTTCATTTATAATTGTTATAAATAAAAAAATATAAAACATTATATAGATATAGTAAAAAAACATATTTAAGAGAGGATATTTTGTTTTCCTATAAAAAGTTTGTGGTTGTGGAGAAACACACTTGAGATCACATGGGTGTTAGAGTTTAGTAGATATATTGTTATTATATTGTTATTTATAGAAAAAATATATAAAATCATATTTTTCATTTTCTAGATTATTTATAGTAGTTGTTTGAAATGAATTTATGGAGGTTGGCTATGAATGTTGGTTGAAATGAATTTATGAAGGTTAGTTGTGAATATTGATGATGAGTAAAGGATTGACAATGAATGATGGTAAGCAACTGGATTGGCTTGGTCTATACCAACCATACAAATTAATTTATTTTAACATCCTCCATACATTGATTTTACTAATCACTTATAAATATCCTCCATAATCTAGAAAAGATGTTTCTCAACATAATCTAGAAAACATAGTGTGAATGCTACATTTAGCCCCCACTTTAGTGAGTATGAACTTATGCTCAAATTCACACTAAAGTAGAAAATATATGTCAAGAGGGGTCTGAATGTACCAATGTTGAAGAGATAGGATGACTATGAATCTAGGGGGGGCGCAAGCCACCAGGATTCAAGATCACATGGAAAACAAACATGAGCATAAAGGAACACACACATGTATGAAATGTAGCAAAACAACATACACAATGTCAAAGCAAAATGCAAAAGGAGGGTATGTATATCACAAACTAGCAAGTTGTGTTATGCTAGGATCCACACCCAAAGACACTCATGACTCACAGACTAACAAAGTTTGATATTTTCTAGGTGAATCACAAACCGAAGTCTGATATTTACTAGGTGAGCCCCCAAGACAAAGTAGGATAATGAGAAACACACAAGGTCTAGTGAAGCCTGATATTCACTAGGTGTGTATCGATGACCATACCAAGAATTATACTCCCTAATAATTCTAATAAGGTGCTACAAAAATGATCAAAATGTTATGCCAATGCAACACTAAATTCAACGTGTGTGAACAAAGTGAAGAAAAAAATGTCAATGTCAACACATCACTAAGTCCAACACATGTGAACAAAGTGAAGCAAATAATGCCAATGCATGCCCACACCTTAAAGAAATTTCTAAGAACCATGCTATGAGCAATTGCTTTAAGGTAGAAAAATAATAAATTTCATGCAATAAAGGTCATGAGAGCTTATTTGGAAAGCCCTATGCCAATGATATGTTTCCAAATAAAGTTATATCATGATAAGGGGTTGTCTCAAATGCAATGTCATAAACAAAAGATGAACACAAGAGGGATCCATGGATTTGGGGCTAGCATATATGTTTTTGCTATAGTGATATAATAGAGCTTGGGACTGACATCATTCCCCAAATACTAATGGAACAATGGACATTATGGAATAATGACACATAAAGAGAATGACAAACTCTTGGGTCAACATGGAAGAGACCTAAATGTCTCAACGCCTTGCATCGTCCCCAAAAGGAAAACACATGATAACAACAATAATGTTTATTCAATATAGAGAAGAAGGAAGGTACAAATAGAAGAATGTCACGACAAATTCATTTCCTTTGTATCCTTGTACCAATAGAGCAACAAGGGTCATTCAAAGAAAACTCACAAAAACAAAGTCACTCCAGGAAGCACAACATGGGAGATCACATCACATGCAAGAAAATGCAAAGAACACATAAAGAAAACATAATGAAGGAGTATTCACATACGAGTTGACCTAAAATGGGACGTTCACATCCCAATCTTGTTCATCATATACATGGGAGGCGGACAACTAGCCAAAGGGACTACAACAAGTGTTGTACTAGGATCATCACTAGGTTCAACATGTGGTGGGTCACTCTCATCAAGAGGATCATCATGGTTTCTCCCATCTAAATTCATAGACCCTGAAAACAACAAATTAAGCTCATTATGCACTTGTTCATCAATTTTAGCAATTTCATCTTCGTCATCCAAATTTATCACCATGTGTGGTTTAATAATAATTTCAATTGTATGTTCTTGTTTAAGTTTTTTTTTTGGTTGGGATATGTAAGGTCCAATTTTTTGTTTTGGTGAAAGTTGTAATTCTTCTTGCATCTAGGTGCTTGATTGTCAGGTAATGTTTTATTCTTTTCTTCCAACTGATGGGCAAGAGCATGACGTCTTCGCCTACGATCTTTAGCATTTTTGTTTCTTCTTGTTTGATTTTCAATTTGTGAAAGTGTAAGGGTGTATCTCTCAACCATCAGCCTCTTTTCTTCCCTTAAGGGAGGAACTAAAGGGACAATCGGGGGTTGGGAAACCAATGTCTCTTTAGGTCTATGCACTTGCTTTATTTTCGAAGGCACAAAAGAAATCATGTGATTGTCTCTTTGTCTTTGTTACTTTGGACAGTGTTTGCTTTATACATGGGTTCATCAACAATTAGTGGGGTGGGAGGGACAACCACAGCCCTATCATTTTTAGGAATATTGGTAAGGGATACTTCTTTGTTATGTGTTTTTCCTTAAATTTTGCGTATGACCTAAAAAATAAGTCCTCACAAGGTTTAATAGGTTCCATAGGTTGAGGCCAAAAGAAATCAAATAAAAAATTTCCATGGGAAGACAAAGGATTAAACCCACTATGATACACTATGTATATTTGATCTTTGAAAGGAAACTTTATGCACTTTTGGATAACTGACGTGATAACATTCATGGAGCATACCCATGGATAGCCTAACTTCACATAGAATTGGTCTGAGATTAGGATGGTAGGGAATGACACATATAATTGTTTTGGTCCAACTTTAAGAGGAATAATGGTCGAACCTATCATAGGGTGAGAAAAACCATCATGAGTTTTCAACCATTCTTTCGATTGTTCATAAGAATCTTGATAAAACTCATGCACATGCAAGAACTCCTCAGTGATCACATTATTTATGTACACATGATCAATGAGTATTCCTTGTGTAGATTTATCGTTAATATGTCTGGCGATATAGAGAGGACCATCGGGTGCATGGATGGATGCATCAATATGTGTGAAAGCTATGTTGGGTAACAAAGTGGTTTGGCTCTTATGAGGTTGAATGTCTATTAAATCCACCATGCTATTTACTTCATTATCATTATTATTCATATCATAATTCTTATCATCATTCTTATAATCACTCTTATCATCACAATCTTGCACAAAGATGGATGTGTGATTTGGCATTGGATTTGTGAAAATTTGTAAATTTTGATTTGGTAAGGCCACATATTTGTTTCCTTTGTCATTAATATCAACCAACTAGACATGATTAAAATCGATGAGGTCTTGAATTTGATGTTTAAGATGTATGTGTTGCTATGTATCATGTCCATGTGTATGATGATATTGACAAAAGGCTTTTGGGTTGAAATTTGGAGATAATGGTTTTGTTGTATCCACAAGTCTAATAAGAGGCAATTGGATTAAGTTTTTTTCTCAAAAGTTGTAACATGATTGAATGAAGGGAATCAGGCAATTGGGTAAATTGTTTATCTCTTACTCTAAATTGTTGGGGAGATGAAATTATGGCTACGACTTATGGCTCAATGTGGTTGGTTATTTGAGGTGTGTTTATCTTGATAATGTTCTTGTTTTGTTTCTTGAATGGTTGATAGATGTTTTGAGGTACAGACTCAGATTTCTCAGTAGGAGTGGATGAATATTCTTCTTCATACTGACTAATTGCATTTTTATAGTCACGAAGAGGCATACACAAGTGTGTAAAGGATGGATATCTTAGCAATAAGATCTCATCCCTAATGTCAAGTTGAAAATTCTCAATGAACACTCTTTGAACATCCACATCAGGAAGAGTAAAATTGATTTGTGAGTATAGTAACTGATATCGTCTTATAAAGTCTATCACTTTTTCATGTTTTCCTTGTTTGCACCTCACTAAATTATTTAATGTAATTTGTGGGCCTATGTGTTCTTGAAAATGTTGTAGGAATGCATTGAAACAAGTTCATTGAATGAATTAATTGAATTATTCGACAATGAGCAAAACCATTCCAAGGTCGTGTCTTTCAATGACCTAGGAAAGAGTTTAGTTGGGACCTTATCTTCAAAGATGAAGTCACTACACAATGCAGTATAAGTTGATATGTGACTATTAGGATCTCCTTTACCACTATACATCTCAAACCTGGGAATTTATGTATTTAGTGGCATGGTTATTTTTAAAATTTCAAGTGACAAAGGGCTCCTTTTGACATATTGTGATATTTTTCCATTTTAGTTGGAGTGAGGTTACATTTTGCAAAATTTGATTGATGAACGAGTCATTGCTTGACATGTTTTGGGAATGTGGTGAATATGATGGGATTGTGTAAGTGCTTGGTGGTCTACTATGTTGCAAGTTTATCGGAGGTGATGAGTATTGGGGTGTCACATGTGAGGTCATGAAACTAAAATGGTGCCCACTTGAAAGCCCTAAGCTTGGATTTATTCCATTGGTTTTTTGTATTGTTGATGCTACATGAACCAAAAAAAATTGTAGGGGCTTCTCTCTTACACTGATACGATTTTTCACCTAAAAGGAGAAAGGTATCCCACAAAAACTTGGGGGTTCACTCAAGACTAATGCTAGTATGATTGAAATATGTCTAAATGAAATGTCCTAAATGCAAAGAACTGATAAAAGATAATGATTATTAATACAAAACCTAAAAAATGCAAGTTGTTTGAAAACACATTGTGATATGCAGAAATGACCTATGAATGCAAGTAAACAATAAAAGAAATGAACAAGACTAGAGAGGTGCTCCTGGAAACTAGAATGTGATGCAGAGAGGCTTTGGAATCCTACATAATTTGTTGTTAAAGACAACTAGGACACTTACGCCAAGTTGGGTGACTTAGTCCTGTTTTGGGGAGATTCTGTCGGAACAGGTTTCAGCCAAATGGGTATCCAGAAATGAAAAAATTACTTTTCAAGCCTGGAAGTGGGAATAATTCACCATTAATGGTGACTTAGTCCACCTTCATCTTTTTGGAATTTCGGAATAGGAAACTATAGCTCTCGGTCTACACTTCTCTTCTTGACAGGTGTCTGGTTCTGATTCTGCAAAAATTGAGCTGAAAAGGGTCTCCAAGTTTGAATTAGGGATTTGTTGACTTGAATGAATTTGATGGATTGTTGACCACTTTTTAACACCTTTCTCTTTGAGAAATATGCATACAAGACCGGAAAAACACACATGCAAAGAGGGGGAAAAGGGTTAAAGGTTAGAGAATAGGGGTTTAACTTGGTAAAGCCTCGATTTGGTAATCAAACCCTTGAAAATGAAATGAAATGAAATAGAAATAAAATGATGAATGAACAACATGCAATGTCACAACTCACCAAACCCTTGATGTAGAAATTTGAGGATATCCAAGAAGATGCTCCAATGGATGCTTGATAATACCTAGAGTGCTTGAAAATGATGAACTGAATGAGTGAATTGCTTGAAAATGAATTATGAAATTAGAAGATGCAAAATGAGGGGAAAACCCTCTATTTATACTTGATTTTACAATATTTCCCAAAAATAACACATCACAGGTTGACCTCAAGGTTAAGAGAATAATATCCCGCTAGAAAATTAAAATAATTTTGATTTTTGTACCCAGTGGGACTAAGCTACCCTAGGTGGCGACTTGGTCCCACTAGGGAAATTTTACTGGGTGTCAAGAATTAAAGTGTATTTAATAATGTTTAATAGGATTATTCTCTGAAACACACTTAAGTAGGGTTGGAAAGTGCATTAAGGGGTCATTTAAACATAAGAAAGGGTCAATTATTGATGGGAAGCCTAAAAAAGTGTGAAAGTTTGTTACAACTCTTTACAACACTTTGAAATAAGACTTGGTAAGTGATAAAAAGAGGTTATTTAGGTGAATTATATTGAAAGGGTCCTAGAAAAGTGTGAAAGTGGGTTACAACACTTCACAACACTTTTACAAGACATCATAGAATTCTTATTGATTCACAAGGGTGCAAGGCCTAATTTGAATGTGTTGACCACATTACAACATTAAATCTAGACAAAATCAAGCCAAATTTCATAAGAAAGACTCAAATGAGCGTAAAAATGTCCAACTATACATTTTTTGTGACACACTACGAATGGCAATGTATACGTAGGAATAGAGGGTATAGTCGTAGGGAGAGAGATTTGACTTCCTCTTTGGCTTAACACTTTTAACCAAGGCAAAAAATTACGTAGGTGGACATGGTTTTAGGAAGTGACAAAAACCATGGTAAAAATTGGCTCTGACTAGGGACAAGGACTGTGAAGGATGAAATGAGGGATCTAGATTCTCAGCTATAGACCAACATTTAAAATCCATTGGGTTACAAAGTTAGAATCATTTCAAATGAAAGGATCTAGAGCAAACAAAAAATAGGAAAAAGCAGAAAAGAACCTAGACTAATGGCACAAAAAATCTTCCCAAATATGTACATGGCAAGAAAACCCTACCTCCAAATGATACTTGAAAATGCTTAAATGAAACCATTGATAGATTGGGATAAGTAGCATCTTCTACAAAAAAAGGAATGTGTACTTGTGTAGCATTTGTAGATTTAGGAGTAGCATGCGAACCCAAAGGAGACTTGTTATGTAGAAGAAACCCCTGTGTAGAATCTCATGATCAAATAACCACTTCTCGTCATATACTTCTATAACTTCCCGTATATGGTCTTGTATGTCGCCAGCCACACCCCCATACATTATTTCAAACAATATAACATCTTGAATGATTTCCTCATTGATTGGAATAAAGGACCAGTGCACTTGATATGAGCTTCGACCTGAATTGATTTGTATCAGATCTGACTGCAAACCATGGTCTTCATTGTTGTTCTTAGAAAATGCCAACTCTTCATAAACTGATATAATTTCCACCTACTCTACAATAGTTAACTCAACTATTGTATCATCCTTTATGAATGAAAGCCATATATTTTTATATTCACTAGTCTCTTCCACATTTTGTGATGGAGATAGGAAAACTTGGCATAGCAATTCATTGGCAGAGATTCCTAAACACCAAATAGGAATATGAAAAATATTATTGCAATGTGAGAACCCTCAACATCTTGATCAACATCCATTTTATTTTCACTCCATTGTTCAATTTCTCTGTCTGGTTCATCATTACCTTTCTTATTTTCAAAACTGATACCACCAAGCATCATGTCATTATGAGAAGGAGAAGTAAGTACACATGGATTATCCAACTTGAAATGATCATAGATTTTAAACAAAGGATTATCTCTAACTTCAAAAATTACACTAGGACTCATCAACAAGAAAAATGCATTAAATATACTCATCCTATTTACATCAATTTCCTTTTAAAAACAAATTGGTTGCTCATGAGCCCCTACTAGTGTTGTAATGTTCTTCACTAATTCATCAATATCTTCAAAGGTGAACACTTCAAATTCCATTGGTGTAAAGGGATTAAGGACTGTATTATCCAATGGTTTTCTAATAGAAGATATTGATAGATTTTCCAATAGTATGTGAGCAATATAATATTCTTTGTCACTTGAACTGTTAGAATCATTTGTTTCCTCTTCATAACTAAAGTTATATATTTCAACTTTATGATATATAACTTCTAGAACTCACCAATTTTATTATCTTGGAAATGTTATAAGCCCAAAACTGTAAGGTTAGAACATTCGGTTGTGCATGATAGAAGACCTACCCCTCTTGTTTTCTCACAAAAATCATTCACAGATTCTTTATTCAAAATTTTTCTAGTTTGAACTTGATTACACCATCCAGATAGTAACAAATCATCTTCTATTTTAATAGCTTCTTGTTTTGCAACCTCAAGATCACATACCTTATTTCCCTTCATATGGAATTGAATTTCAAAATGCAAAGCTGCAATGAAGATGGACAGTAGGTTTTGTTGACTAGGATAATTAGTAAGAATTGGTCGAATCGATCTTCAAAATCTCTCATACATTCACTTTCTCCTTCTTTTATTCTAAAAAGGTAGCATAAAAGAGCACCCACATTGACTGTTGGTTTGAACCTTGCTATAGAAACTTATCTCTCAATGTAATCCAATTTGTGATACATTTGTATTCCAAATGTTGAAACCAACATGTTGACTTGTTTTAATGAGAGATTCAACAAACATCCTAACTAAAACATCTTCTAGATAACTCCCAAGATCCCCCATGCAATAGTGAATTCTTGAATATGGCTATCTGGGTCTTGTGCATTTTCTTTGGAAAACTTTAGAAAATATTTCCTTGATCTTGTAGGAAAGGTTGTGTACTATGGTAGATCCAGAGGTCCAAAATGATTTCCCCATGGTTGAGGTGAAATTATAGCCATAATGTAGGCTAGAATTATTCTACCAAAGAAAATTTTGATGTGTCTCTAAATACAAAGTAATCAACTTCCATCTAAAGGAAGTAATTTCTTTTCAAAACTTCTGATATATTCCCTTGGTCAAGAAGTTACAAACCTCTTAAAGATTAGCTTCTCAGTTGTTCATGTTGATCCTATAGTGGGTCTCGATTCTGACCTTTTTTTTTCAAGTGTGTGGATTTCCTTGAGGGTTTCTTGCAATTACCACCCTAGGAAATATTTCTATCACTCTCCCAAATACTGCCATTGGTTATTGAGCCAATTCCTCTTCCAGAATGGAGTTCACCCTCATGTATTCCATTACATTCCTCTTGTGTCTCCAAGCTAAGGTATTCAATTGAGAGATAATATCTTCTTTTTCTACATTAATCCAATCAAGGTGTGGTTGAACCAAAGGAAAGTTGTTATTATGTGACCTAGAACCATATTTTTTCATAATAAGGCAACTTTTTCAAACTCCTCTTTTCATTCCCCAATGGAGTTGTGAAAATTTGTTAGTTGATATATTTGTCTCCTTGAAAATTAACTAAATATGGCTATTGATTTCCTACAATGAAGACAAATAACCAACAAACAGTTGGAGAAATCACCATTTCATTGGTGACCTTCCTCTAAATTTTATTGAGTTACAAATCCCTCTAATAGTATAGTTTGGTTTTTAGGAGTATGCTTTTGACTAGAAAGCAAAAAAGGAAAGACTAACATTAGTTCATAGCCATGAGACATATGTGACAAGACTCAAAAAAGATATTAATAATACTTCAACATAAAGATTGGAGTATTAGCAATAGATAAACAATCATTAAATTTTAAGCCTCACTCAGTCGTAGAAAAAAATAAATGCAACACAATGAAGTATCACATTCGCAAAGGAAAGAAAATTCACGCATTTATCTAAGCTCAAAGGCTTATGCATAAACACTAAATAATCACATTTAAATCTCCAATGCTCATAAACAATGAATGTCTTCAAAAATGAGTGAGTTATATTGATATGTCTTCATAGATCCTACCCTTACATCCCAATGTAACTAGAATCCAAAGAATTTGGACCCCTCAAATGCCTCTCAATAAAGTATTTATAGATCTTTCTTGGAACTGTTTTAGTTTTTTGTAACCACCATCCTTGAAATGAGAGTTTTATAAACCTTTACCAAATTATTTTCTAACAAACTCCTAACTATTTTATGATTCCCTTGGAAATACCATAATTTCAAGATACATATCAATTTGAATTTGGTGAGCTAATATATCATCATTGAATACATGTAATCCCTTTGGTTCTTCATACATCTAAAGACCTACAACTCCTAGTCTTTGCATTTAATTGAACATTTGTTGTGACATTATGTGTGGGAGAGGATTTAATCAAATATGTTTCATCAATGTCGATGCTTGTTCAACAAGAATTTTGGTAGCTTCATCACATCATTCACTATTCTATCTTGATTTAAAACATTTCTACTAATTTTTGATGAGAAAATCTTCTCATGACTTATCTTCTAAGTATGACAGCTAGCTTCTATCATTTTATATCCAAAGGGGGTGCCTTTAGATCTTGTTGTATTCTAATCTTATCTCTAACATGTCGAGAAGCTCGATCAATGCAACCTCGAAAGGGGACTTGGATTCACCATTGAGGGCCTGGAATGTAGCTTTGTGTGGTGGCTAGTAGCTAACTAGCTAAGAGAGATTCTCATAATAAGGAATGACATTAAATAAGGAGTGATCAAAAAGGTTATAAGGGAGAACTTTATGGCGCAAGTTCATGTCCACAATTTTGTAATCTTGGAGTGGTTCATCTATAACATAGTATAAACTTCTGGAAAATATTTTGTAATCTTGAAGTGGTTCATCTATAACATAGTCTAAACTTCTGGAAAATTGGAGTGGGGCACTAGGGCCACTGAGAGGCTAGTGAGGCTAACATATAGAGCCAATGTTGAGTCTTCCTTGGGATGTTTGAGTGACAATGCACAGGAAAGCTTGGTTGGAGATGCCATTTGTATTGCCACCACTCTCAAGAAGGAATAAATCAAGCAAGAGCTATATTGCTCTCTTTCACGAGGGGCTCAAGAGGAATGTAATAGAAACTTGCATATTATGTAGAATTTTATGAGAATCTCTTCTATCCTGAATATATTGAGAGGGTTCAGGAAGTTGTGGAGGGAATCAACATCCTGATTTTCTCTCTCTATGCATAAAAATTTTGTATATGTATCCTTCTAGTTAATATAATATGCTTATTTCTCGTGTTTAATCACTCCTCATGTGGAAAATTCTAGTTTTCATTTGACAATTTCCTATTTTAGTTGATTCTCTTTTCATAACACGTGATTTTCATTTTTTCTTAAAGAAACACCATGCTTGTTAACCAAGTAGAAATCTCAAAAATTTAAAATGATAGGTTTGAGAATAAGTTATGGAAAAAGTGTCAAGCCCCAATGAGGTTTTGATAACCTGGTTAGAATCTGACAAAACTTTAGAAACCTATGTTTTCATCCAGGTTTCTTTTGAAGATGAACTCCTTCAAGAAAATTTAGAGATTTTTGAAACCTTGGGAGTCTTCAAAACTAATTCAAATGTCACTCCTTAAGAAGAGTCACTTATTGTTGAAAATAGAATGGATTGTTGAAACGCTATCAAGAACTGACAACGGTTTTGAAACCTCCACAAGGTTCCAAAATAGACTTAGTTTGCTTGTGATTTGGCTCCACCTTCTCCTTAGTGGCATTTTCTAAAGTTACAAGAACTTACAAAAGGACCGACCACAAATGCATACTTTTGACTTAACTTTTAAAGGTGTCAAGTAGAAACAAGGTTGTTAAAACCTAAGTGTGACTTATTGAGGTTTGAAAACCACATGAAGGAATGACACTTTTAATCAAGGTAAACATTTACGTAGGTGCACAGGGTTTTAGGAAGTGAAAAAATCTTGTGGTAACATATATCAAGCACCATATATACCTCGAGGACACCCAAATACTTTTCAAGAGAAAACACCAAGAATCCATCATTATTAGAAATCACACTAACAAATGTAGCCATCCATTAACTAATGTGTCTTGGCCCTTAATTTCTCTCATGTGAATTCCATAAATGAGATGCCTCTCATCCCATTTAAGCATCTCTTCTCATGCCACTACTATTATGTTACATTTTTATCTCTCATCAATTTTTTATTTAATCTTCTATTATCTTAGCCTCATGCTATCTATTTGATCATTCATCCTATCAATCACACTATCATGTTTGTCACACCCCATCTTGTTGTTACTTATGTGTACTTATGTGCATAAATGATGCGCTACCCTATGTGATAGAATGGAAAAGGTTAATACTTCCAACTTTTAGCACATAGGTTAAGTAAAGAGCTATGTATAACCCACGCATTAAAGCTTTGAAAGATTAGTTAAACTAAATGATAAAGCCATGCACTATGTAAATGTGTAGTGAATGTAATTCAATGCATAAATCCCTCGCTTGTTATCTTGGATATAATGTGTTGATTATTAGTGAGAAAAGTATAGTGAATATGTTGCGCATAAATATAGAATATTATTGTTGGGCACTTAAAGCATTTAGCGCAGCCTTTGGAGAATACAAATCCTGTTGGCCCCATAGTTGATATTGCACCAAAAGTTCAACCTCTTAATGCCTGATACAACTGCCAGAGTTAACAGATCCACAGGAGGCGGTTAGTCCATGTCATAAATCCTGGGGGGAGCGTTCACCATTTTCCAACAATCTCCCCCTCAGTGCAAGCCGAGGGGATTCGAACACGACATCTTTGGCCATGATACCAATTGTTGACCCCATTATTGTCGTTACACCAAAATTTTGACCTATTAATGCCTAATACAACCGCCAAAGTTAATGGATCCACAGGAGGCGGTTAGTCCATGTCACAAATTTAGAGGGGAGCGTTGACCATTTCCAACAAAGCCAATGTGTGGGTTGTCATGGACATCACATAAACACTAAAAGGAGAATGGAGTCCATGTCTTAGATGCAAGGGGCATATAAAGTGCAGATAGGAATGTATCATGGCAGCAGTGTAAGTGCTAGAATAAAGTTAATGTGATATGTCAAAGGCATTAACCATGACCAACTCAACAAAGAGCAAACATGTAGGGAGTTTTTGTGCAGCTATGTAAACTGCTTGTTGCCCATATTGTGAAGGTGGTTTTATATTATAACGTGCTAATTCAAAGATAATTCATGCTATAAATGAAGAGGTCGAACCATTGTAATGTGTTTATTGTCATGCCTTGACTAAGTCGACTGAGTAATGTGCAACCAAATTATGATAGACTTTTTCCTCTGTTAAACTGTGGGCTTGAGAATAGAGAATGTGTTGTTTACTTGGCACCATATTATGAATTCTTTGATTCCTTTAGAATTCTTTCAAGTCTGAAAACTGATTTTCTGAATAAGGCATGTTCTTTATGAATTAGTCAAAAAGTTGTGGAAAGCATTAGATCGATTTTCTATATAGTTTTGGTGAGTAAAATTTGATAGGAATCCGCCACCTTTTTACGGGTAAGCTAAGTCGTTTGCTTATGGTTGAGAAGTGGCATTGAATGAACCTTGTTTTTAGCCTTGAGAAGTTGGTTTTTGGGTACAAATAGAGGCACCCTCACTTCATTTTCACACACTTCTTCTTTACATCATTATGCTGCTCCATTATGTTGTATTTTTCCATTGAGAGAATTCTTGTCTTGCAGAGTGTTATTGTGAGGAATTTAGTGAAATAAATTGAGAGGGTTTGTTGCTGAGTTGAATCCAAGAGAAGGTTGAGCTTGAGATCTAGTGGGTCAATTGGAATAAGCGTATATCAGGTATGAGATTCTATTCTCTTCATGTTTTATCTTTTAACTGAAAGATTGTTTGCCTTGTGTGTTTAAATTGGAAATTGCATTGTTTGCTTGAAATATAATTATATTATATTTTCTTATACGAAAGGGAAAGACTTAATGATATTTTTTCTTATAAGTGTTTGTACTTACTCCATATTAAGGAGTGATTATCGTCATTAGTATTATATACTATAATTGATGAAAATAGCTTGAGAAGTTATTTTCATGCAAAGTTACTCACATGATCTTGTTCGATATTCACTTGAAACCTATCTATTAGGTTATTATTTTAATATACCCTTTTTGGGAAATCATATGATGTTTCTATACATAGATAGATTACACTACATGTATAATGTGATATGTGTCAATGTCATGAAGTGACTTGACACTGTTAGCTTATAATGCTAGGAAACCTTAGGTATGATAAGGTTTAGCAATACATCAATAGTGATAGTATGAAAGATATGATAGGAAGAGGTTTCATATTGCTAATCTATACTTGTATGATCACTTGATCATTTCTTTACTCTTGAATGAAACCCTAGGTTAAGAATAACCTATTTGGGTTAAGAATTTTATTTGATTAATGAATGAAACCTTAAGATTTACCTATTGGGTTGGGATATGTAGTTGAGTACTCAATGGAACCCATAGGTTGGGAATAACCTACTTGGTTGGGTTTTTTATTTGGTCTTTGTTCGAAACACATAGGTTGGGATTAATCTGCATGATCAGACTAGTCATTGATTGTTGACTTTATCCTAGGATTAGGATATACCAAGTTTGAGACTCACCTTTGTGATTAAGTTGGTCACTAGAGTTTGTGAATTACTATTTGATGGGAGCCATAGGTGGGACTACCTATTGAGTTAAAGTTGTTACATGTTTGGCTGCTTTATACTCTTGATGTGAAGTCATATTGTTGACAAGATTCTACTCTTAGGATAACCCTTTTTACTAAGGAGATTACACTCTCGAATGGAATCATAAATTGATATGATTATTCTTCAATTGAGGTCATTCATGGATAAGACTATACTCTTGACGAGAAACACTTAAATTAACATTATATAATCCTGAATGGAGTCATTTATTGATGATTATTTATTCTATGATAAGATGGTGTTTGTGTAGATATACTTTAGAATATAAAGTTATTTACAAAGCTCTTATAAGTTAGATTCATGAAGGGATCATAGGTTATTCCTAGGATTAGATTGTCCAAAGAAGGGGGTAGCTTATGCATGAGAATACTTGATAGAAATATCATTATGAATTGGAAAAGAGAATAGGTATTTCAGAGGATAATGATTACCTATGGAAAGAAATTACCTAAGCATAGTATATGAATGGTTATAATCCAAACCAAGCTATGGTAATTGTATGTGAACAGGAAGATTATCACTTGAAGTACTCGATGAGAATACTTTGGAAAAAGTAGTGTAAGTTTCCACTGTTTACACTATTAGTTCATTGTGTTCCTTGTATGCATTCTAGTTCAAGATTGTAGTGGATACAAGTTCTAGTTATGTAGGGTACAACACTAAGCTCAGATAGGCTATTGTTAAGAGGTTACCATACCAAACACTTCAGAAAAGGGTAGGGCCATCTAGCCATATGTGGCATATGTGTGGGGGACTGCATTTGAGTCTGTGGTTAGTGTAAAATTTCTTGAGTGATGCTTCTCCTCATCAGTTGGCGACTGAGGTTTGTGGATGTTTGCGCTAGTATCAGGGACAACTAGAGTGTATGCACCAATGTGGAAACATTAGAACCAATTTGTATATCTATTACCAAATGAAGCTCGAGAGAGCTGTGTATGTATCATGTACCCATTTATATGGAAGGATGTATTCTTGAATGATAAAATTGAATTTATTCAATATGAAATCTATGTTATGGAAAATTTTGTGAAATTACAATGAAATGCAATGGAAGTTTGGAACAATGCTTATTTCAAATATGCATGCAATTTACATTATGGAAAAGGAAAAATTTGTATTGCTATGTTATGACATCATGGATCATTCACTTGAGGTGAAAACTTTGAAATTTTACTGAGTATAACACTGGGGTTGTTACAATGTTGTTGGTTTTATAAGCAACTATATTCTTCTATCAACACATTAAAAAAGAAAATCAAGTGGAGCTAGGATGCACTCTAATTCAGCTCTATATGAGGAGAAAGAAGGGTTTTAGGTGAAGGTATTGTGTGTGTATTGAATTATCTTCTATTTTATTTACCTGAACAATCTTTTCTTGTCTTCACCTACATATGAAAAGGGATGGTGCTAAGAAACATTTTTTATGGGACTTTAACTTTTTATTATGTACAAAGAAAAGAGAAATTACATTCCTTGATGAAATTCAAACTTATTTGATTTAACAAGATTGAAACAAAGAAAGAGAGATGCTGATTACATATTTATTGATGAAAGATGATACTAGTGTCAACTATTTATGTGATATGTGTATATTAATGTAGATTTCTCCTAATCAATAATAAAAGTGTCCTAGTATGATGACCTTAAAACATAGTCGTAGAAACACAATTTGAAGCATTTGGTACCCTACCAATCTAGGTAATAAAGTGAAAGCACATAAAGCATCCAATTTTGGGCCAAAATAAAAAAACATCAAGCTCAAAATCACACTTGGAATCACCTTGGTTTGATTGAACATAGTCAATGCACACATGATAGCACATGGTTTCCTAAGGTAATAGGTTCTTTTATTGAACACCCTTGAAAATTACATATATTTGAAATGTTGGGAGAGAGATCCTTAATATTGAAGGTGGTTTCTATTTGTGTAGAACTTATAACTTTAATTTTAATATATGTCTTTCCCTAAGGGAATTTTATTAGGAAAGAGATCACAAGGTGTAAATATTGACTTTCAACCTCAATGGTGAGTCAATCAAACCTGGATCTAATTCTTAGGATAGCAAGTAAGATCTGAAGCCAAATTGAAATGATTTGAATCGCGAAAAATTAAATGAACAATAAGACCTACTACCCAAAATGCAAATTCCTGAAAGTACAAAAACTAAAATCACAATTTCTAAGCAGTTCTAAGAAGGGTTTGGACACATGTACCTATCACCAAAAATTGGTTTTGAGACCTATTGAAGGACTATTTTGTCCTTGGATGAATGGGTCTTGGTTAGGACTTCTAAAAAAACTCTTGATATAGTCTTCTGATATTGGATTTTAGCTTTTGTTTGGCACAGGTCCCATTATTGGAAAGTCAGAAATAATGTTTGCAGCCTAGTTTTTGTGACTTAACAACAATGATGACAACTTGTGCAACAATGCAAAATTACTACTTTGAGATTTCTTCAAACCTTCTTCAATCTGTAATCTGCACATACACAAAGAGACAAAAAAAATTGTCTGAATGGGGGTTTTCCTTAGTCAAACCCAAAGTTTGGTGTTTTTTTGTTGTGCCAAAGGTATTCTCGTGACCCAGCCTAGCCCCCAACCAGCCTTGCCTTGGACTTACTTGACCTTGATAGAAAGATAATGAAAATAGAGAAGGAAATGATGAATGAACAATGCTTGCTACAACCCACCAACCCTTTAATGGATTCCCTTAGAGGACTGAAGACAAACACATCTCTCCAAGGAATTTGATCTTGCTTTGCTTGATTGATTTGGATAATTGAAATGCTTGGATGCTTGAGGATCAAAAATCAATATTAGCCTTCACAAGATGACATGAACACACATAAGCTTGAACTGTAAGGAAAATCAGATGCAGGAACAATTCTCCTAACGTCAATACCTCAGAGAAGAAAGCAGATATACTTTTAATTTTTTAATTACAGTTCAACTAAGATGTACTATGAAGTAATATAACAGAAACAGAGTATTTCACAATCACACAGGAACACCAGATATACATGGGAAATCCCTTACGGGAGAAAAACCCACCACACCAAGAGAAATCACTTTGTATTACAGTAATGGAGATTACATACAAATGTCAGACTTATCTTTCTGGTGTTTGTTTATAGCAGCATTCACCATGAACAATCTTGTACATGAACCTTCAAGTTACAATCATTACAGATTAGATTACATTTACTAATCATACAACCACCCAGCAATCCATCGATCCAACCAACCGATCACAATCTGCAATCACAGAGTTTATCCATGTCGTTCCATGTTCGTCGAGCTTCCTCACAGAACCATCACAACGAAAAATCTTCTAACTGTTCAGATTCGGCTTCTCCTATTGGTCCACGAGACTCCACATAAGATGGTCAAACAGTCAAAAGAGATTCAAGCTTTGTTGGCATCTTGGTGAGACACTAACAATGTCTCCCCAATGCCCAAAAGCTTCATATCGATGTCGCCAAGAATCGTTTCCATCGGCAAGAGGTTTCACCGAGCTTACAACTTGTATCAGCTTTAGTTTTCCTTTTAGCAAGACTATCGAGCTCTGGCCAAAACATCCCAACGAGCCTCCTTTTGTTACACCAAGCTCAGGAGACTATCGCTAAGACTTCCTTATGTCGCCAGGACCTCACACCGACGTTCTCCACATGTATCGCTATTTCCCAGACTCATCGCTATTGCCCAGACTCATCGCTTTTGGTGAGACGGTATACCGAAGCTCTGCAAGTTACATAGACTTAAGTGTTCTCATTGTCCAGACAATCGACTTTCGCCAAGACATCATACTGAGTCACCATGGGTTATACCAAAGTTGTATGTTATACCGAGCTCCAAAGAAGAGTTGGCAAGACATATCACCTTCGCCGAGAGTTCTTATCGAACACATATATGTTACACCAAAGACATCTCATCATCGGCGAGACTCACCAATGTCACTGGGAATTCATAGCGAGAACCCTTTAGTTATCCCAAAGACTTCAATACATAACATACTATCGTTCAAGACATTAGCTTTTGCTGGGACTTCACACCGAACAAAGCCTTTTGGCCAAAAGTCTTCCTGATATATGATTGAATGGCCTATCGGCCAGAGATCTTCACAAGCGCTAAGAGGTTACACCGAAAGCAACCTATCACAGCAACATGATCCTTCGGTGAGGAAAAAACTAGGTCACAACAACCTGTACAAAACATGATGTTCCAAACTGCTAGTCGGCTAGACATAAGAATTGTCACACCGACTTGGCTCCAATGGAGGTTTCAGCCTATGATGATTGAGGCATATTTTTCCAACAATCTCCCACTTGACGAAGATCACATAGGCACTTCTAGAGCACAACATAACTTACTAAAAATCATGGGCACTAAGGCCCATTGAACTGGCACACCACTTGAACTTGTCTGTGCTCACTAGCTTCGACAATGAATCTGCAACATTCTCCAGAGTATCAACCTTTTCCAAACTGACATTTCCATCCTCCACCATATCTCGTACAAAGTGGTACTGTACATCAATATGTTTCGTCCTGGCATGGAAAGTTGGATTCTTTGCCAGACAAATTGCACTCTGACTGTCACAGAAAATAGTTATTTCCCCTGCATCAAAACCAATGTTAGAACATAAACGTTTCAACCAAACTGCTTCTTTACAAGCATGAGTAGCTGCCATGTATTTAGCCTCTATAGTGCACAAAGCGACTACAGCCTCCTGCTTACTCATCCAACTCACTGCACCACCATTCAACATGAAAATGTATCCACTGGTGGACCTCCTATTGTCAATGTCCCCTACCCAATCAGAATCTACATATCCACGAATGTTGAGAGTCCTATGTGATTCAACCAAATTATCATGGTAACACAAAGAAAAATCTGAAGTTCCCTTCAAATATCTAAACACTCTCTTCACAGCATCCCAATGTATCCTTCCAGGATTTGCCATAAAAATACTAAGAACTCCCACTGCTTGGGCAATGTCTGGCCTTGTATAGACCATTGCATACATAAGACTTCCAATTGCACTAGCATAGGGTACGTTGGTCATGTCCTCCATCTCAGTAGGAGATTTTGGATAGTCATCAACAGATAGCTTTGTTCCCTGCATGACTGGAACCACTAGCTGTTTGCAATCATTCATGTACAAAATCTCTCAAGAACAGTCCTGTTATACTTACTCTGACTAAGCCATAGTTTTCTATTCTTCATTTCCCTGGTTATCTCCATCCCTAGAATATACCTAGCTACACCAAGATCTTTCATTTTGAACTTAGCAGACAACTAAGACTTAAGATCAGAAATCATTAGCTTACTATTGCCTATTAACAGCATATCATCAACATAGAGAGCAATAACAAGTATTTGATCACTTTCAGCTTTATAATATACGCAGTGATCAGATTTTTATCTCACAAATCCCAAAGACAATACAAAAGTATCAAATTTCTGGTACCACATTCTAGGTGACTACTTTAACCCATACAGAGACTTCTTTAATTTGCATACCAGTTTTTCTTTACCTTTCTCAACAAAGTGCTCAGGCTAGGACATATAGATTTCTTCTTCAAGATCACCATGAAGAAATGTTGTCTTCACATCCATCTGTTCGACCTCTAAGTCATACGCTGCTGTAAGTGACAAAAGAAATATGATAGATTTCAGCTTTGCTACAGGAGAAAATATTTCCCCATAATTGATTCCCTCTATCTGGGAATAACCCTTTGCAACCAGTCTCGCCTTGTACTTTTCTACACTGCCATCCAGACCAATTATCTTCTTAAATACCCATTTGCAGCCAACAGCCTTTCTGCCTTTAGGCAAGGGCACCAGACTCCAGGTTTCATTCTTTTCTAATGAAGCCATCTCTTCATCCATGGCTTCCAACCAAGATTCTAAATCAGACATTTTAAATGCCTCCTTTACAGTCCTAGGCTCATCAGTGCTAGAAATTAAAGCATAGGCACAAGTAGAATCAATCAAAGAGAACCCATACCTATCTGGTTGTTTTCTTTCACAGGTCGACCTCCTCACTTGCTGAGGCTGAGGTTCTTCTTCTTCAGAACTTTCAGAACTGCTTGAGCTCTCCTCAGTTTCAGGCACATTTTGAATTTTCAATTCCTCTTTCTCTGGTGTAGGAGGAATTAATGTTACATCCTTATTGTTTTCTGACTTTGTCTCTGACTGTAGATCTAAAGTGGAAGGTTTCAGCTCACGAAAGATTACACTTCTACTATATACAACCTTCTCTGTATCAAGATTCCAAAGCTTGTATCCTTTTATGACAGCACTATAGCCAATAAAAATACATTTGACAGCCTTGTTCTCCAGTTTAGATCTTTTCACATCTGGGACATGAGCATATGCCTCACATCCAAAAACATGAACATGTCTAAGAGAGGGCTTCTTACCAGACCACGCTTCCAAAGGTGTTTTCTTAACAAGAGCAAAATTTGGAGAACGATTAATTAGATAACATGTAGTAGATACAACCTCAACCCAAAACTTCTCCTCCAAGCCAACACTACTGAGCATACTTCGTGCTCTCTCCATTACTGTCCTATTGAATCTTTTTGTAACTCCATTCTATTGTGGAGTATAAGGTGTAGTCTTGTGTCTTTTAATTCCATGGTCTTTACAGTATCTTTCAAACTCATCAAAACAAAATTCACCACCATTATCAGTCCTTAAGCATTTTATTTTTCTACTAGTCTGATTTTCAACAAGATTTTTAAATTCTTTAAATCGACTAAATACTTCTGATTTACTTTTCAGAAAATATACAAATGCTCTTCTTGAGTAATCATCAATAAATGACACATAGTATCTTGACTTAGACAAAGAAGGAACATCCACTAGACCAAACACATCCAAATGAATATAATCTAGCAAACCAGAAGATTTATGAGGACTAGAATAAAATGAAACACAGTGTTGCTTTCCATATATACAATGCTCATAGAATTCAAATTCGAGATTACAATCTTCAAGCCCCTCTACCAGGTTTTTGTTCTTCAAATTTTTTAAACCTTTTTCTCCTATGTGGCCTAACCTATGATGCCAGAGCATAGTCTTCTCTGCTGGAAGTTTTACTTCCATAGAGTTTACATAATTAGGGATATTTCCCTCTTTACCTCCATGAGTAGCTTTCAGTGACTTTCCAGAGGCACTGTTACATTGAACAGCATGTGCATCCAGCTTGTATAGGGTACCAATTCGAGCACCTCTAGCTAGCACCATAGAGCCTCTAGTCATCTTGCATCCATTTCTAGAGAATGAGACTTGCACTCCAATATCATTCAATATACTTACAGAAAGTAAGTTTCAAGCCAGACCTAGTATATGCATTACATTATTGATTACCTTCACTCTGCCATCGGGGAATTGGACTCTGACTCTTCCACAGACAACTATCTCTAAAGTTGAATCACTTTCCAAGTATACCTTTCCACCATTGTATTCTTCATACTTTTTCAACCAGTCTTTATGAGACGTCATGTGGAAAGATTCTCCAGAATCAATTAGTCAGACATCATCTGATGCCTGTGTAGCTAAGGCTGCAATGAGGGCGTCACCATCACTATGAGAAGACTCATTTTCAGAAGAGTACTTCTTCTTCTTCTTCTTCTCCTCTTTACAATCCTTTCAGATATGACCAGGTTGTCCATAGTTCCAGCACTTCACCTTAGACTTCTTTCCAAGAGACTTTGATCTCCCCTCTGATTTTGATTTGGACTTCTTGTCCTTCTTCTTGCCTTTCTCTTTCGGTCTTCCTCTGACAGCAAGAGCTTCCTTCGCCATCTCAGAAGATTTCCTTCTCATCTCTTCCGACAGCAAAGAACCAACATCTTCTATCTTGAAACTGGATGTTGTACTCCCAATAGCCATCACCAAATGATCCCAACAGTCTGGCAAAGAACACAGTAATAGCATATAGCAATCCTCTTCATCAATTTTTACACCAACAAATGTCAATTGAGCAATCAACATATTAAATGCATTCAAATGATCAGCCACAGACCCTTCTTCCTGCATTCTCAAAGAATATAGCTTCTTCCTCATGAACAATTTATTCACCAAGGACTTCCCCTGATAAATAGATGCTAGTCTCTTCCATAAAGAAGATGCGGTCTTCTCCTCATGCACATTCAGAAGAACTAAGTCTGCCAAACAAAGCCTTATCAGCCCCTTAGACTTCCTATCTGCAAGATCCCAATCTTCTTGCTTCATGCCTGTAGGTTTAGTTCCAGACACTGCAAGCCACAGATCACAATCAACTAGAAGATCCTCCATCTTGAGTTTCCACAACTCAAAGTTACTGTCGTTGAACTTCTCTATTTCAAACTTTCCAGACGTGATAGCCATCTCAACCTGTAAGCAGAAATAACAAACTCTACAAGACTCCTACTAAATAGAATTGACTCAAAAAACTCAATGTACCCACAAGGATAACACAATTGGCCAGGCTCTAATACCACTTTTAAGGAAAATTAGATGCGGAAATAATTCTCCTAACTTCAATACCTCAGAGAAGAATGCAGATATACTTTTAATTTTTCAATTACGGTTCAACTAAGATGTACTATGAAGTAATATAATAGAAACAGAGTATTTCACAATCACACAGGAACACTAGATATATGTGGGAAAACCCTTACAAGAGAAAAACCCACCACACCAAGAGAAATCACTTTGTATTACAGTAATGGAGATTACATACAAATTTCAAACTTATCTTTCTGGTGTCTGTTTACAGCAGCATTCACCATGAACAATCTTGTACAGGAACCTTCAAGTTACAGTCATTACAGATTAGATTACATTTACTGATCATACAACCACCCAGCAATCCATCGATCCAACCAACTGATCACAATATGCAATCACAGAGTATATCCATGTCATTCCATGTCCATTGAGCTTCCTCACAGAACTGTCACAACAAACAATCTTCTAACTATTCAGATTCGGCTTCTCCTATTGGTCCATGAGACTCCACATAGGATGGTCAAATGGTTAAAAGAGATTCAAGCTTTGTTGGCATCTCAGTGAGACACTAGCAGTGTCTCCCCAATGCCCAAAAGCTTCATATCGATGTCGCCAAGAATCATTTCCATCGGCAAGAGGTTTCACCGAGCTTACAACTTGTATCAGCTTCAATTTTCCTTTCGGCGAGACTATCACTCTTACCAAAACATCCCAACAAGCCTTCTTTTGTTACACCGAGCTCAGGAGACTATCGCTAAGACTACCTTATGTCGCCAGGACCTCACACCGACGTTCTTCACAAGTATCACTATCACCCAGACTCATCGCTTTTAATGAGACATTATACCAAAGCTCTGCAAGTCACATAGACTTAAGTGTTCTCATCGGCCAGACAATCGGCTTTTTTCGAGACATCATACCGAGTAACCACGGGTTATACCAAAGTTGTATGTTATACCGAGGTCCAAAGAAGAGTCGGCAAGACATATCACCTTCGCCAAGAGTTCTTATCAAACACATATATGTTACACCAAACACCTCTCATCATCGGCGAGACTCACCAATGTTGTAGGGACTTCATAGCGAGAACCCTTTAGTTATCCCGAAGACTTCAATACATAACATACTGTCAGTCAAGACATTAGCTTTCATTGGGACTTCACACCGAACAAAGCCTTTCGGCCAAAAGTCTTCCTAATATATGATTGAATGGCCTATCAGGCAGAGATCTTCACAGGCACTAAGAGGTCACACCGAAAGCAACCTGTCACAGCGACATGATCCTTTGGTGAGACAAAAACTAGGTCACAACAACCTATACAAAACATGATGTTCCAAACTGCTAGTCGGCCAAACATAAGAACTGTCACACCGACTTGGCTCCAATGGAGGTTTTAGCCTGTGATGATTGAGGCATACTTTTCCAACATGAACATGATGTTAGGACCTTGATTGTTGCAATAAATGACTGATAAATTTGCTCGTGAGTGCTCTTGAAAATAATATTTTCTCAATAGAATTGCTCTCATAAGGTTACTTCATGTGTGTTAACGCTTCTTAGATTTCAAATGATAAAAGACTATGTATTTATAGGTGTTTACCTAATTTCCCAAAAAATAGATTTCAAAAGCCAACAATTGCAAGTTGAATTTGAATCAATAAAATACTGCCAAAAAAATATTTTAAAATGGGTCTTCGAACTTAAAGGGGACACGTTCACCTTTGGGTGAATGGGTCGTGGCCTATAAATCCAAGACATGCATGCTCTAATGTGATTTAATTATTGATTGCATTAATTAAATGTTGGTTTCCCTTTTTAAAAATAGCAAAAATAAGGCTTTGGAATGCATAATTTTGCAAACTAGAAGCTTAATTAAGTCCAATAAATTAAGGGACTCAAACATAGTGTGAAATTGTAAAGGTACATACAATTTCCTACACTACAATACTGTAAGGGGTAGTGTTTGAAATATGGAAATGGTGTTTGATCAAATCCCCTTAGATCCAACTTGTCTATGTGGCAACCCTACAATAGCCTTTCCCCCTAATATCCACATGTTGCAATTTTATGAGGAATAGTCAACTTTGTGTCATGTGTGTCAAGATTCAAAAATTATATAGAGATAATATTTTATGGCTATATAACCCCCAAAATTAGCTTTCCAAAAAATATAGTATATACTATAGTTTTATTTATTATATATGAAAAATTATTCCATTATAAAAAAATACCTATATTCAAAATGACTATGAAAAGTACCGAATAAGGGGCCAATTTTTTTTAAATAATTCTACACTCTACATTGATGTTAAGGTCTCAATAAAAAATTAATCTAAATAAATAGAAAAGTTTAAATTTATGTTAATGTCAATTAACAATTAATAATAATAAAATATTCAATATAAATGGAGTCAGCAATCTAATTCTTCAAAATCTTGAAAATATTTTATTTGTAATAAAATTTATGCATTTTGGTGAAATGTCTCTCACTACAAAATTATATGTATGTATCTATGTATGTATGTATGTATGTACGTATGTACGTACGTACGTATGTATGTAGGTATGTAGGTATGTATGTATGTATGTATGTATGTATGTATGTATGTATGTATGTATGTATGTATGAAGAAAACTAGATCAAAAAATAATGAAAATCTTTTTTTAATTTGAAAATAATGAATCTAGAGAGAAAATGAAAAAAATTATTAATTTGCATTATCTTTAAACTCTTGATGGTTTATTTAGTATAATTGATAGAATGTGTTGAATGTTGAAAAATACTATTTTTGTGGCCTAGTAAGGTTGAATCAATATTGTGATTTCACCTAATAGCTATATCCTAGGATTATCATCTTTGAAAAGTTATCAATTTTAAATTATAAATATAAAAGACTAGATGCACCTCTTCTTGTATATCTAGAGGATAAAAGTGTAAGTGGAATCCCTATTATAGTAATCATGCATTAGCTAACAATTAATTAATCTTTAATTGATTATTAGTCTAATTTAAATTCATGCACTTAAGCTAAAACTTAGGAGTGTTTTTTCCTTTATTAAAGTGAGCAATTATTAGATTATTTTGTCTCATCACATAGGATGAAAACACTTGTTATATGATTTAATCTCTTTATCATTTAGGGTTTTCTCTTATAAGCACTCTCCTTCATCGTATTATTACTCTTAAGGTTCATTCTATAAATACTTTCTTTTTAAGGAAATATAAAATCATTGTTTGCAACTCTCGTGCATGGAAGGTGTACTCATTTTCTATTTGATATTGCTTTGTGTGTGTTTTTTCACAAAATTTACTTGGTATTAGAGCATGAATTTAGCAAATCCTTTCTCAGATTTTGAGGGTTTTCTTCAACTAGGATTATAGAGGCATCAAATCTAGAATCTTCATATTTTTTTGTAAGTTTTGGATTTGGTCAAATTATTGACCAATGCATTTTGGAGCTAAATAGACCTCACCATTGCACTCATGAGGTTGAACAAATAAATTTTGACTATAAATTTTCCCTATTTAATTGACGAGAGTTTTTGAGGCAATTGTTTTGCAACGCCCTATACGATCATATTGTATGGATTTTTCAAAAATATATTAAAAAACATAAGCGCTAATTTTTGCACTGGAAATTTGGCTAGCAATCGCTAACCACTACAACCTGTAAACCACAAGGGTAGCGGAACTCATGCAAATTCTTGTCTTCTTGATCATGATCATCATATGTTTCAAAAGAGGTTATTTATTTCAACACTATAGTATTCATCATTCAATAATTATCTATAATTCTTTCATGTTTTAGTGATGTTCTTCATGTTCCTATTCTTTTTAGGACATTTTTTTGGAGGCTTCTTAGTCTTTAATTCTCCTTTCTCTCTTTTGGAGAGAATTTTTTCCCATGAGCTTTTCTCCTTTTTTTCATTTGTGAGAGATTAGATTTCTTGTACATGAGTACTTTATCAGGCCTTGTTTGTCAGAACTCATAATGCATTCTTTACTTTTTATGCATTTGTTTTTTAGGGTTTTTAGCTACTCCCTAAATTTTCACTTAAGAGGGATGCTAGAGTAATCATAAATTAACTAATAATTAATTAATCTTTAATTTATTATTAGTCTAATTTCACTTTATGCACTTAAGTTAAAACTTAGAAGTGTGTTTTTCTTTATTAAAGTGAGCTATTGTTAGATCATTTTGTCTCATCACATAGGATGACAACACTTGTCATGATCTAATCCTTTTATCATTCAAGGTTTTCTCTTATAAGCAATCTTCTTCATTGTATTATCACTCTTGACGCTCATTATTACTCTTGAGATTCATTTTTTAAGTACTTTCTTTTTTAGAAAATACAAAATCATTATTTTCAACTCTCGTACATGGAAGGTGTCCTTATTTTTTATTTGATCTTGTTTTGTGTGTATTTTTCATAAACCTAACAACCCCAACTAAGAAGACAAATATCTCAAGAGATAGGTTCTTAAGTTTCTAAATCAGATGATTGAATATATTAAAGTACTAGATTCAAGTTTAGAGTAAATAAGTGTGTCAAAAGAACTTGAAAATTAAAAATTGAAATTATTTATGACATCCATACAATAATAAAAGTTCTCTCCTATACAAATTCATTTAACTTTATCATTTAAAATATTTTTGAACTCAAATTTATAGAAGATGCTAACTTATGAACATTTATAATACTTGAAGATTATTATTATTAATGTATCTACTAAAAAATATATACAATGTTTCGAGCGACATCATAATTAATTAAATTTCTTTCATATAATTGTAGTGTTTCGAGCGACATCAATCATCACCAAACTCTAAAGGTTGTCGTTAGGATTCTTTCCATTGTCCCTTCAAATAATTTAGAAGGCTGCTCTTTCATCTTTTTCCTTGTCTCTTCAAATAATTTCATAAGGCTCTATCATCTCCATGTCAACCAAGTATTTTATTATGAATTTCTAATCTTTAACCATGCAAACAGGTATATATATGGTGGTTGCATATATTTTGGTTTTAAAGGTTGATTTAGGGTTAGAATTAGAGTTTGTGGTTTTAAGTTTGAATAAGATTATGTATTAATGTAAATTTATTCAATTAATTCATTAGTGTTGTATAGAAAATAATTGATGAAAAATTATATTGAACCATATAATATTGATTAAAAATAAACTCTTTATTTTGACAAAATAATTATTTTTTTACATTTTCTTTATATTTGAAAAAGTAGCATGAGACTTTGACCATACGAAATGTTTGTTATGGATCTTTCTACCTTTATTTCTTAGTATGTTCAATAAGGATGGTGACTAGAGCATTTCATCAATGGAGCTATAACATTCATTCACCATTTTGGGCCTACTTATGTTCAAGGGAAAAATGTGATATGACACCAACCTATGGGAGGGCACAATTAACCTTGGGATTAAACATTAGCAATTTTGTGATAAGTTTGGTTTCACAAAGATTCATTCCATTTCATTGGGATCATGCAATGATATGAGAATATTAGGATCTTTCTATGTGGTTATATCTTTAAATGACCTAGGGTTTTTTCCTTTTATACAACACCCTAATATTCAAATTTGAATATATTATGTATTTAAGTTGACAAGCAATGACTAGCTAGACTCAGGTTAAATTGGGCCCATGGTTAAATTAATTGTGGAGAAGGGGTTAAAGGCCATCCTAATGGTCCTAAGCCATGTTTAGGGTTGCATGGGATGGCTTGAGATAGGATTGAGAATAATAGGATTAAGGAATTTCTCTAGACTACTAAGGAATGGGGAAGTATATGTTTAGGCTAAATACCGAATCTCACACAAATTATGCATTAGACTAGTACTAAAGACCAAGGTCAAAGTTATTCCAAAATAAATAGGGAAAAGTATTTGGGGTTTTGGGTCCCAAAACTATTTCTCCACAATCCTAGAACATAGTTTCACCTTAAAGACTAGGGTGTGTCATCAAGAAGGTAAAATAGAGGTTTATCAATATCTATTGAGGAGGGTTAAATGCCAATGAACAAGAGCGGGTAGTCTCTCCCACACTTTGGGTTCAACTTTGACTCCAGACAATATTCCCAAATATGTCCTTAATAAGTTTGTACATCATGTAACATGACTACAACAATCAATAGTAATACCAAATGTGCATTTGACCATATATTTGTCACTAGATCAAGATTAACTAGTTGCATAAGGCCACTTATATAGCTGATTTAACACCTTTCACATCCATTTATAAATGAAAAAATGTTATACCCTCCATAGATGATTTCATTTAATATTTAATACATAATGGAAAGGTGTGGACATGCATATCATGGTTCTCTAATGATTTGACTAAGTTTTCTTGAGATTAGTTCCTTCATTTCCAATACTAAATCATGAACAACATGCATAGCCTAAACTAAATATAATCTACTCCTACTCCAATAGGGATGGATATATTTAAAAGATGTATTTTTTATCATTCACTAATGTGGACTGGTGCCTACTCCATTGGGAAACTAAGTCATGAACAATAAAGAGGAAAGAGATGCCACCTATTAAAGTATTATAGAACTCAATTTTATTTTACATGCAAATCAAATATTATACTCCATGTAATTGAAATACTTGATAATCCATCTCAAAATTAAAATAACATATATACAAAAAGGAAGGGCCATTACAAAGAACTCAAGTGTAATGCATTAGAAGTTGTCACGCTTGTATCTAACTCTTATTATAGTCACACTAGTAAATATGATGAGAGAAAATACACAATTATGACTATGAATTCCCTTAGATCATTACAAATTACCATGGAGATATAATATTTCCTTCCAGATATATATCTAATCTCAGTAGAATTCATTGGGATGTAGTTAAAAGAGTCTTCGAATATTTGTGGGATACCTCAAAGTATTCCTTGTCTTATCATGGTAATTTGATAGGATACGGCCATTCTCTTGATATTCATGGTTATTTTGATTTAGACTAGGCAAGTAATGTTGATAATAAATGATCCACCTGTGCTTAAATGTTTACTTTATTTGATGGTGCCATCAATTGGATGAGTAAGTGATAGGTTGTGCTTGGTTTTTCCATTATTGAAGTTGAGTGTATGGAAGCTACTCATGCTTGTAAATAAGATATTTGGATTAAGATATTATGTTCAAATATTAAAATATAACAAGGTGTACTGATATTATATTGTGATGGTTAAAGTATGATCTGCATAGCTAAGAACTCGATATTTCATGCCAAGACCAAGCGCATTGATGTACAATATTATTTTTTCAAAGATATGCTCTAGGATGATAGGGTGAAGCTAGTTAAGGTGGAAACTTTTATTATTGTTGCAAATTATTTAACTAATCCTATGAGAACAAATAATTTCATATGGTGTTTGGTGCCAATGGGCCTCTTGGCCCCTAGCAATTAAATTATGGAGTTGATACTCCAATTTCTCTTGTGAGGTGTTCGCTAAGTGAGAGAATGTTAAGAAAAAGGTGTCTCGACCTTGGAATTATAAAAGGTTACTAGTTATAGTAAGTTTACATTTAAGCACATATGGATTCCAAATTTTCCCCAAAGCTATGAAATGACCAAATAAACATGTTGGTAAAGTTTCAACCGAAGGTCATGTCTGAATTTCAAGATATTAAATTTTTCATTTTTGAAATTTTCAAAGTCAATTTTGGGCCCAAAAGTGGTCATAATTTGTGAATTAATTTATAGCTTGATAGAGCACTTCAAGAGCTATCATATGATTCAAATGGTTCGTCAATCAGACTCCTGGATCAAAAACTATGGCCTCTAGAAGTTAGGTATCTCGAATTAGAAAATGTGAAAACATGTTGGACACAAAAAAGAGTTGTAAGGGGGAGTTGCATGTGTTGGTTTGTGTTTGGAAACATCATAAGGAATGTTTGATTTTAGATAAGTTGGGTGCCACTTTTTGGGTGGTTTTACCTCATATTTTTGTAAATATTGTTTGAAGGTTTCATGTATTGTAGATCTCCTCTATATTAGGTGCTTGAGATTGAGGTTGAGTGCGAGATTATTATAGATGTTGAGTTGTATCTAGATCTTTGGTGGTGATACTCTTGAGAGAGAATTCCCTGCAAGTAAATTGTAATCTTGTTGATTTTTTAATAATATATTGAGCGACTTTTGGAGTGTGGGGTTTTTCTACTAAAAGTGTTTTCCCCACATAAGTCATTATGTTGTATGAATTCAATATTTAGTTTTCTATTTAGTTTTTGTAACTGTTGTAAATATTTGAAAAAAAATTGCATAACCCTTGTCTCAAATTTAGTGTAGGAACTTTTGTCCACTATCTTAGCTTTCTTACATATATGGTACTCATGAGCATTATTATGAATTTTTAAAAGAGATCCTATGGGATTCATTGCATTGAAAACCTTGTTGATGTGGAGGATTTTTTTAAAAGATACATCTAGGAAATACTAGAAACTATCCACCATATGCTCATAGGGGAAAATATTATCATCCTTTATGAGGTACTCATTATTGAATTGACTAGCTACAAAGCTCCAGAGACATGTATAAATGCTTATTTCTTAGTACAATTTTTTTGAGACCAAAGAGTAATGCTTCATATTTTGCTATGTTATTTGTGTAAGGGAACTTGATGCAAAATTATTTTGGAATGAGATAACCTTGAGGGGTGATTGAAGAGGATACCAATTCCAAAACCATATGAAGTGAAGGATCCATCAAAGTGTAGCATCCATAGTTTTGATTCTTTAGTATGCAAGATAGACTCATTAGAAAACTGTATGATCAATGGATGACTACTTGAGAGTGGAGCCTCTATTAACTGGTATGTAATGGCTTACCCTTTGATTTCCTTTTGATTCACATAATCAATATAAAACTCACTAAGTAGAATCACTAATTTATCCATTATTCCCTTGAGTGTTGATTTAGATAGCAAGTACTTTAGAGTATCCACTTTAGCAGTTGGATGGGTAGTGGCATTGAGCATATAGTGATGGAGTTTCTAAGAGGAAAAGACCATTATAAGGAAATATTTATCCATAGAGGAGAAGTTTAACTCACTCTCTACTACTGTCCTACTAAGATAGTAGATGGAATTTTATTTCCCTTGATCATTATGTTATGTGAGAAGGGTTCCCAAGGCATGTTGTGTAACTAAAGTGTAAATAAATAGAGGCAAGTGTAAAGTATAGGTGCCACTAGAATTGGTGACTTAGAAAGATATTCCTTGATCCAATCAAATATAACATAAAATGATGGGTCCCATTCATAGTTTAAAAATCCTCTAAATAAAATGTGAAAATGGGTGATATTTATGTACTAATTGGGCAATATAGTGTTTGATGGCTTAGAGCTTACCTTGTAGATTGGGTTTTTGCATGAGATTCTTAGGAGGTGGTATTTCAGTTATAGATTTTACCTTGTTGGGATCCACTTCAATGCTACATATAAAAATAATGGATCCTGGGATTTTTCTTGGTATGACTCCAAAGACACATTTATTAGGATTTAGGTAGACATTATACTCTCAAAGTATTTGAAAGATGTAGCATAGAATACTTGGATGATTTTCCTTCTATTTGGAATTTCCTAGGATATCGTCTACAAAGTATAATATTATCACGTAACATAACATGGAATATCTCTATCATAGCTCACTAATAAGTATCACTAGCATTCTTGAGGCCAAAAGGCATGAATCTATAGAAAAAGGGTCCCTAAGGGGTGATAAAGGCAATTTTATGTTGATATTTTGTTGTGATTTTTATTTAGTTGTATCCAAACCATGATGGGAAACATTTCATGGCCACCTATCAAATCCATGATCATGTCAATGTTGGATAGAGGGAAAACATCCTTAGGGAAAACTTTACATTAATATTTTTAAAATTAATACATACTTTTATGCCTTTGGTCTTATTACTTACTGAAACTATATTAGAAAGTCACTCTAGATAGTTGATGAGTTGAATGAATTCGACATATAAAATCTTTGAAGTTCTTTTACCAAGAGGGACAATTGAGGGTGCCTTTTCTTAAGATTTTTGTGCACTTGTTTAACATCGGATCATACCACAAGGTGGTGGATGATCAAGGATGGGTCCAAGTTAGGAATATTGGCATAGGACTATGCAAATATATCATGATCTAGTCTCTAAGTACTATAAAACTATTTTCTTTCAACTTAGGATCTAAAGTAGTAGCTAGTTATGTAAGTTTAGGTTATGCCTCTATACCAAGATTAATATTCATAGCTTCCTCAACAAGGAGAGGTGACCCATTTTCAAGAGGTGTAGGTGTTAATTGAAGATGGAGCTCATTGTACACTAATATGTCTAAATGAATTACTAATTTAGATGGTTCCTTGACCTCAAAAGGCTATTCTTACTCCCCAAATTATGCAGTTGAACTCGATAAGATCTCAAACCCCATTTTATGATCTCTTGAGGGTATTTGATCATGGGATTACACGCGTTTAAAGATAGCTTCATTATTTTGGAAATTATCCTAGGTAGGAGGATCTCATTGGTCCTAATCAACAAGCTCTAGATATTGTATGTCAAGGTGGATAACTACTAGGAAATAATGCATTCAACCCACATTCTTAATCAATTTCCTACATAACCCCATGAGAGATAAAAATTCATACAAGTAACCATAATGTATAGATCAAATAGACAAGCCACAAGATAACACAAGACATACTACAGAAAACCCCCAAGAGGGAAAAACCCAGCCTCCAAAAGCATCCATACTCCATCTGTTATTGAACAATAAAGCATATAAGAGTTACAATGAATACCTTTAAAGCATCAAGCCTCTCCATGCATCCTCATGTGTCCAAGCATGAATCCACACATCCCATGCCATGCTTCACATATGCACTCCTCAAAAAGACTCGATAATGACAGCCCACTCACCTAGCCAGTCTTAACCACTAAACATGTGCTTGCTTTTATAGATTCAAGCTCACATAAATACAACCAAGTGGTAAGATAAAACCATGTACCACAAAACCATGTGAATACAAAACCACTAACCCCTTATTTAATATTGGATACTAAGTTTTCACTTTATTAAATATTTCCCCAATATTAAATTACTATCACATGTCTCCTATGCATTAAATAATACAATGTTACAATACAACATAAAGTGGTCCCAAAATAATTACCTGGTGTGATTAACCACACCACCTAGGTGCATCACAAATAAATAATTATTTAATTACAACATTATAATATATCAATTTATGCAATGGTGTAACACACCATATCCCAACATTCTCCCACTTGTTGTATACATTGCATAAGGGATCAATCAATGAAATACATCATCATATTAGCCATACATGAAACCACATGAATCTCCAACATGCTCTCGTGCTCCATCAAGATACCTGCAAGAAGAATAAAGTGATCACCATATCAAGTAAAAACTCCTCTCATCCTCCAACGTGCCACCTATGGAATAAAAGGAACATGGCAAGGTGAAGATGCACCAATCCAAGAACACAAGCATCAAATCCAAGTGATAAAAAAGGCTCCAAACAAGCTGTTGTCAACTGTAAAAACCCACATGATCAAAAATAGCATCCACAACACATGATAATACATCCAACCATCCATACCTCCTAGGTATCAATAATATCAGAAAACTCATGCTAAAAACATGTGCAACCCATAAACCACAATCAAGCTCCATGCATCAAAACTATGAATGAAGAGCATATGTATCCAAGAACTCCCACTGCATGGGTAATGTCAAAACATATCAATTCTACCAATCAACACTATATCAAGGTGTAATAAATAATCAATAATGAAGTACCAAAAACAATAACAATGATCCACACATGTAACCCAAATAGTTGCATACTCTCTCACAATATGTTTCCACCATCCTCCCAAATCATATGAACATGAACCTCCAAGAAGGAAGCATATAATGAAGAGAGAAAACATGTAAACCATAACATGTCCTTCCACCAACACCTCAAAAATGAAATGTTGTGTCAAGTGTGATCTCCTAACAACCCCAAATGAGAAGCCTCAACAACACCCAAAACCATGTTCAATCTCTTAGATCAAACAAACATATGAATCATGTAATAATGTCAGCATGGATAATCCTCTCTAACCAAGAAGATCAAACTCAAAGTAACCATTCCCAAACCAAGGAAATCATCCCAATAACCATCTCCTAAACTCCTCATCAATGAATGATAACATAAACTCAAATGCACAAGGAGATGACCATGCTAACCATCTCTCAAAATGAATCCTCCAAAACTAACTATCCATAGCTCAAGATCCATATCCATGAAAGATAAAGCAATATAAAATCATGTTAAACCATCCTTAAATGAGTGTCCAAAATCAATCACCATGAATCAACTCATTCCCATGAGAAATCAAAGCATGAAATATAACACGTCTAAAAGAAATAATGGGAAAATGCCTCTCAAATGATAAACCACCGAGTAGACCAAGTGTGGGGAATGAGAATGCTCCTCCAGGATAACCAAGTCACCATGACTCCCTCCAAGAACAATCTCCTCGATCGGTCCATCATGAACTCACGTCCATATCCAAGTGAAAGCTCCTTAGTCTTTCTACTGAAACCTCCAAAGAGTAACCATCTCAAGTAAATGTCTCTAATCACAAGAAAACTCCAACCTCACCTACGTCTCCATGTATCCATGAGCACCTGTAACTGATCAATACATGACAAACTCCAAATGCAACATAGCACCATCATGAAGTAATCAAACAAATGATAATGTACTCAATACAAAGAGAACCACCAAGATGAATATCAAAGCTCCAACCTCAAAATTAGGAACCTATCATGACATCATAATCTAACCATTTCCTCCTAGGAGATCACATGCAACAACACATATATACTGGTCTCAAGAGAACCCATATCATGCCAAAACTCTAAGCTAGCATCAAGAGTAAACCATGACACAATACCAAACACACTCTAAACCAAGAAACCACATCTCTAATCACATGAAGATAACCATCTCCTCCTTGAAGATCATCCAAGTCCACGCACACTCAACTGCAATCCCAGTAACTCTAGAGAACAACTGAAACCAAGATATCCAAACCAAGAAGATATGTACAACTGCCAAAAAAAATCATGAACCAATCTTACACCACCAAGTCATCACTATCAAAATCTCCCATTAAATCCTGTGTAACCAATTAAATGCAACCGAGCTATCATGACATCATGATCAAACCACATGCTACAAGTCCCATCAACTGACTAATCAGGTACTCTAACCATCCATCCTCTCATCCCAAAGGAACATACCAATGCATAAATGACCACAGACAATGCCAACTAACAAAGTCTGCAACAACAATGAATCAAACATGCACTAGTAGAATTTGGAAAATAAATGACTACGTGACTAAAACTTTTAGTCAAAGCAACTAAAGATGACTAAATTCTACTCATTTTTTGCAACACAACTATAAATGACTAAATAAATGACTAATTTGATCATCATAAGTGACTAATTTGATCGTCGGGTAAAAACACAACTAAATAATTAGTCACACAAATAAAAATTAGACAATGTGATATTAAAGTGGATAATTAAAAAAATATTTGGAATTGAGGGAGTGGGTTGTATTATAATATAATCTAATAATAATATATTATATTACAATACAATATATTATATATAATATTATATTATATTATATTATTATATAATATTATATTATTATATAATATTATATTATTATTATATATATTATATATAATATTATATAATAATATAATATAATATTTATATTATACAATATTATATTTATATTATATAATATTATTTATATTATAATGTATTTAATATTATATAATAATATAATATTATAAAAATTATATAATATTATATTATTATATATATTATATAATATTATATTATATTATATTATATATATTATATAATATTATATTATATATATTATATAATATATATTATATTATATAATATATATTATATTATATAATATATATTATATTATATAATATATATTATATTATATTACCTACCACTACGGGTGGGGGGGAAAACCCCACCGACCTCACTACAACAAATCCCTATGATTTGCTCCATGTTTTGCTTTTTTTTTTTGCTTCCACCCACTGTTTTAATATATTTTTTGGCAATTTTTTTAAAACGTCGGCGCTATTTATCGGGATAGCGCATTTTTTGGCGTTTATTGCGCCAACCAGTACAAGTTGGCGCTATTAGCACCTAAATAATGCCACCTTTAGCGTCGATATTAGCTTCGAGTGTAGCACTACCTTTAGGTCTGAGTTTAGCTTCGAGTTTAGCACCACTTTTAGCTCTGACTTTAGCTTCGAGTTTAGCTTTGGGTTTAGCGCTGGTTTAGACACCCCTATGTCAAAGAGACTTATTTATATGTCTCATCGATGATGTAAAACAATGAAATTTCAACAAGATACGAGCATATCGAGGAGAGAATCACTTATGTCACATTGAAAAGGTATATCTACAAGTGCTCGGTGAAACACAACTCTTGGATATAACAAAGTAATGTTGATGAGACATTGAGATATTGGTAAGACAAATAAGATTGTCTCATCGACACTCTTCAATTACTGGTCAAAAGCATACACCACTATACCGCCGGGAAGGTGAGCAACATATGCAGTAGAGTGATATACACCACAACCCCACAGCAAGAAGCCTTGAGCAAGGCGATAGTGTGGTAAACAGTAGAAGGGAAGGGAAAAAAACCACTATACCACAGCGATAATCACAAGTCTCCCCAACATGGCAGAGTTACACCAATATATAAAGAAATGTCGTTGAAGGAAAATATCGATGAGACAATGGCATATCGATAAGAGATATTAACTTGTCTCATTGACACCGGAAACCAACATCAGAGGAACATAAGATCTAATGTCGATGAGACATTGAGATATCGGTAAGATAAATAAGATTGTCTCAACGACACTCTTCAAGTAATGATCAAAAGCATACACCACTATACTACTGGTACACCGCTATACTACTAGGAAGGTGAGCATCATATGTGGTAGAGTAGTATACACCGCAACCCTGTAGCAAGAATCCTTGAGCAAGGTGGTAGTGCAGTAAACAATAGAAGGGAAGGGAAAAACACCACTATACTACAGCGATAATCTCCCTGACATGGAAAAGTTACACTGATATATAAAGAAATACCGCCAAAGGAAAATATTGATGAGACAGTAGCATATCGGCAAGAGATATTAACTTGTCTCGTCGACACCGGCAACCAACATCAGAGGAACATAAGATCTAATGTCGATGAGACATTGAGATATTGGTAAGAAAAATAAGATTGTCTCATCGACACTCTTCAAGTAATGATCAAAACCATACATCGCTATACCACTAGGAAGGTGAGCAACATATGCGGTAGAGTGGTATACATCGCAACCCCATAGCAAGAAGCCTTGAGCAAGGCAGTAGTGCGGTAAACGGCATAAGGGAAGGGAAAAACACTGCTATACAGCAGTAATAATCACAAGTCTCCCCAACATGGTAGAGTTACACCGATATATAAAGAAATACTGCCAAAGGAAAATATCGATGAGACAATGGCATATCAGCAAGAGATATTAACTTGTCTCATCGACACCAAAAACCAACATCAGAGGAACATAAGATCTAATGTTGATGAGACATTAAGATATCGGTAAGACAAATAATATTGTCTCATCGACACTCTTCAAGTAATGATCAAAAGCAT
>VDFB02389183.1:0-14648 GCA_007258455.2 Sequoia sempervirens
AAGGTGTAGAACCGAGAATGATGATCAACCTCCCCAACTGCAATAAGAGCCCTGCTATGCAAATCCCGAACAATGACAGAATCTGGTGTGAACTCTACACTCTTTCCTGAACCACTATGTGTAATCTGATAGATAGAAAGGACGTTCCTTGACAAAGTAGGCACACATAGAACATCATTAAATGCTCCACCTTCAACGTCAATAGAACCCTTCACACAAACTGCCAAAGAAGTGTTGTTGGCCATCAAATTGGGTGGTGATGAACAAGAATCAAATGAAGAGTACATATCCTTGGATGAAGTCATATGATGCAAAGCTCCTGAATCAAGGATCCACCTATCTGAATTGGAATCTGCAATTGCAAGAAATGCTTGCCCCTTATGTTTCTCATGTTGAGATGAAGAAGAAGGAGATGAGCTTGATGTTGTTTCCATGAGAGTTGTTCCTTTTCCCTTAGAAGAAGAGGAAGGAGATGAGTCCTTCTCTTGATATGCAGTTGGCAAGTTGATGTTGTTCTTCTTAAGGATGTGTTTCAACTCATCAATTTGCTTAATATGACAATGATGCTCATCATGACCAAACTTTTTGCAATATGCACATGTTGGTTGCTCCCTCTTGCTTGAATTGTTGTACTTCATTGAAGAAGATGAAGTTGAGCTTTGTTGTGGAGGAGTAGATTGTTGGTTCTCTCCTTGTGAAGATTGCTTTTGCTTCTTATTGGAACCCTTTCCTTGAGTCCCTTGATTCCCTTGATTAGCCACCAAAGCTTTGGACTTTCAAGACTTGAGAATCCCCATGCTTACCAACTTTGCTTGTTCTAACATCAACATTTCTACAAAAGCATCAAATGTAGGCATAGTGAAAGAACTACCTATTGTCAAGCGATGGGTTTGGAAGCTAGAAACAAATGTTGCATATTATGATGGAAGTTTTCCCAACAAATTGAAGACCAACTGTGCATTCTTCTTATCAATGCCACAATCCTTAAGCTGTGCTCTTAGCTCATTTTCCTTAGTGACATAGTCTTGGATTGTATCAAAATTCTTGGGATCTAACATTGTGAGATCATTATCAAGCTGATAACCTCTAATCTCATCAACTTGGCCATACAATTGACCAAACTTGTCCCAAGCTTCTTTAATTGTTTTACACTTATCAATTTGAAAGATTAGATCTTTTGATACATATTTCCTTAATGTTCCAAGAGCCATAGTATTTTTAGTGAGCCAATCCAAATGAGCAATAGGATTAGCTTGAGGATTAGATGGTGCAACAACAGTTCCATCAATATAATGAGTTAATCCTTTTTCCATTAACTTACTCCAAGCATCAATTTTCCAAGAAGCATAGTTATGTGGAGTTAACAAGGGAAAATTAGGAGAACCCATAGCAGAAAAATGAAAGAGAACAAGATAGAGAGAGAGGAACAATCACTCAAGACACCCCCCCAAATTCACTCAATCAAAGAACCCCCCCCCCCCAAAAAAAGATGATTTGGCACTTTATAATTAGTGCGTGTACAATGGCCACTTGCAAGCCAAGCAAAGTGGGCTTCTAATTTTCAATGTTTTACAACAGCCTTAAGTAGGCTACAATAGACTCAAATCACTGATACAAAAGATCAAAGTAAAGGATCTTATCTTCGTCACAAAATAGACCCAAAAATGACCAAATTACTGAAAGTGATACAATTTCTGATCCACAATCCCACTACAAGCCAATGCTTCTTGTGAAGTTCAAAAAGTTATGAACTTTAAAAAACAAGCACTGAAAGGAGTTTGTATGAGCACAGTGAACGAAGCCTTGGAAGTTGGAAAAATGGTGAAAATTTAGCTACATCTGAGAGAAATCCAATTTTCTAGAAAATTCGTGCACCAAAATTAGAAAATGACTTCACCTCTGTGATGTACACGAAAAATTAGCCCAAATAAAAAAAATTGCACCAAAAAAGGCCTCAAAATGACCAAGATATGAGCCTTTGAAAATGAACTATAAAATCAGAAAGCTCAACCGTGAGGGGGTTTAAAATTTACAAAAGATGCTGACGTAGGGCTGACGTCATCAGTTTACGACATTAAATTTGATGGCTGTATGCCTGTTACCGGATGCACAATGTTAAATTTGACGGTCGTATGAACGTCACTGTCGCCATCACACTCGGTCAGAAATCTGTCACCGAAATATTCTAATTCAACAAAATATGCTTCAAAAATGCCAAAATATTTTTTACATTCGCCGGAATCTGCCTCGGTGTGGGTGTGCCGGCTGGAAAATTTGAAAGCGCCAGATTTTTTTTTGAAATTGCCGGTTGTTTGAAGGTTCCAGCCGCCTGCCGATGAAGAGAGAGAGGGGCCTGCGGGGGCTAATGAGAGCTTGCCGCGTGGTGACCGATGGCCCACGCGGGTACCAATGTACCGCCTGGTATGGTCTGCGGACTGTACAGTCTGCAGACTGTACTAATTTTTTATTTATTTTTGATTTGATTTATTTAAAAGCAAAAATTTACAATAAAAAAACTCTGCGAAAAATAATATTTTTGATTTTTTTTTTTGAAATAAAATTTTCCCAGAAAATGAATAATTTTTTTTAAAAAAAATTAAATCGTATTGCAGTAATAATGGCTGGGCCGTACGGCTCGCCCAGTAATTTTTTTTGCCTCGGCGGACAACTTGCTCCGATTTGGACGAATTGGTAGTCGATCTTAGGGTTTTTGGCCCTTCTGAGCACGATGGCGATGTCCTTTTTGGCTGAAAATGCTCCGAAGTGGTAGCTAGGTCCTGGATCTGGTAACCACCTCCAATCTTCAACCTTTTGTAGATTTGGCCTCCAATGTCCAACTGAGACGAAACAAAAGGAAAATCTGACTATCTCGGACACTTCGGACGCAATGGTGAGCTCAGATCTGATACAACAAGCTCCCAAAATGCACCAGCAACACAAGGCTAGAAAATGGAACCCTCCAGGAATCTCTCCAAAAGACTAACTAAAGGCACTCCAAAAGCTCTGATACCATGTAAGAATTGGCTATGAAGGTAGCCACCCAAGATCTAGAGGCCTAATAGAAAGCACAAGCATAAGAGAGATAGAAACAAGATGACAAGAATAAACTGTATTCTATCAATAGAATAGAATGTAATGAGCTAATAGTACATAGGAGACCCCTTGGTTAGATAGCCAAGGTGAGAACATATAAGGGCATAAGATTATGACAAGTGTCGTAATCTTATGACATGAGACAATAATGAAAAGTTATCACTCCACCTAAAGTGGGAAGGGATAATGTGATACTCACCACAAAAGGTGGATCACCCACAAAAGGTGGAGAGATAATCACATGATGTGCCCACAAAAGGTGGAAGTGATGTGGTAATGACATTTCAAGTCCACCAAAAGTGAAGAATCTCCTACAACCTCCTATGTGGTCCCTAAGTAAACTCAACTAAGGTGTAATCATGACCTAGGACAAGGTACAAGACATTTAATTACACCAACAAGAACAAATGATGGGCTTGAACAAACCAACTGCCTTTCATCTGAGATTGAATCTTAAGAAAACTATTTATCAAGCCATAAATGAATTGAATCAATTTAGAATCAACCTTACTCAAAACTAAAATTAGAAAAATTACCAAAATCAAAAGAATTATCAAAACCAGAGTAAGGGATATAATCAAATCCCTTATAACAAAAACTTGGATACTAATGTTGAAAAAGAAGTTAGATAATTTACCATTCACAAATCCTTTACTCTGCTAATGTGGTTAATCATTAAGTGTAAAGGTAGAAACTAAAAGAAGTAAAACCATACAAACAATAATACCATATTTACATGCAAAACCCAATGAGGGAAAAACCATGGCGAGCATTAGCAGACATGCTTGAATGATAAAGTATACCTTTAGCTCATTTCCTTCGAAAACTTGCCACTTGAATTTTGCACTGATCTACTCAAACTTGCATCACACACACTATTTCACATCTATCTCACATCTATTTTTCTCTTGCATTAATCTTTCACAAACATCTCAACTTATATTTATATAGTCTTCAACCTTGAAACTCATCCAAGGTTGGCCACATACCATTTGTATTTAATAATTCAAATTAGGTCAGTGCCAAAACATTCTACGGTGGAATTAGAATGTGGGTGACCAAAACACACACTTAGTAAGGACCTAAATAAGTCCCAACACACCTCAAAATGCTTCCATGAACTTCATAAGTAGTGTTTAACACAAGGTCAGCCAATACCCATGTAAAACACAAAAGAATTAAGCACACACAACCTTAACATGATCCAATCTCTTTGGCTAGCAAAATTAACTTGAACATGATCATATCAGCTTATTTCTAGAATTACAAGTCTTGAAACCACAAATCAGAGAAATTTGAAGCAACTATTGTATACACCTAAAAATGGTCACATCACATAGTCTGGTAATTAATTAAATATTTTTAATATTTAATTAAATCTTTGAGTTCAATCTACGTATAAATAAATCTAAATAATTTATTTATATTGTTCATTCTTTCATTTCGATTAAATAAATAAGTTTATTTAATCACTTTTCTTTTTCATTTCTCAAATAAACATTACGATTTATTTATATTAATTATCATTTAATCTTGGCTTGGATATTTTATTCAAATAAAGATTAAACCATTTCAAATTCTTCTAATGTCCATTCACCATTAAATATTCTAAATATTTAATTAAATTCTTCTAATATCCATTCACAATTAAATATTCCAAAATATTTAATTAATTCTTCTAAAGTCACATCACAATTAAATATTCCAAAATATTTAATTAAATTTTCTATAGTCCTAAAATCAAAAATCAAACTCACATAAATGAAATTAAATAAATTTATTAATTTAATTAATTTGGGGATTATCTTCAACAACCGTGAAACAAACTTCCAAAACAGAAAAATTAATTTCTTTGTTCCTGTGCAAGCTTGTTCCTGTGGGTTGAAGACAAGGCTCCATTCTTCTCTCCAACCTCCCAACATTCTCCATCTTCCTCTCAACTTCTCCATCTCTCACCATTCAAATCTACCAGACAATCTTATAGCCATTGATCTTTGTCAGCCAGGATTTTGCTTGCAAAAAGCTATAAAAGGATACTGGGTCTTTGAAATTATAGAGAAGCTTTCATACAGAAAAACTATAGCCAATTTGTAATAGCATAGCCTTCTAGTATTCACAACATTCTAGTATTATATCATAGCATAGAATCATTCCATATCATGGCCTATTCACCTCATATCATAGCATCCATAATTCACAGCCCCTGTGCATAATCTACAGCCCCTGTGTATATCCGTATCAGCATTTTCACTCCACCAGCATATAGAATAGGAAAGCACTTTCCTTTGCATACTCGTTCTACAAGTTGCCATTCGAAGAAGCTTTGCTTACACAATCTGAGAGCATCAGCTTCAAAAAAATCCTTGGAGATAGAGGAAGATGGAACGGCTCTGTTTGTTTCCTTTGAATTCAATTTATTTAGCTTTCTTCAGTTTAATGTTTCATTTGTGTGTGTTTATTGTTTTACTTTGATACTAACATATTTACAAACACAACTACATTTCTTCCAGACCAAAACCAGATACACAAAAAAACATAGTACACATATTGGTGAAAATATCTCACACTATGCGATGATCTAGAAGCCGAAATTCTGGATATAGCCGATTTGTAATTAAAAGGTTTACACAACAACTTGTAGTTAACCTTAATCACATATTTTACCAATTGTAAAACATAATTGTGTGGTTATGTGCATATACCTGAACTTACAAAATTAGGTTTATTTAATCAGTTATCAAATTAATGACATACTAATTAGCAACTCATGAAGGAATCAATAAAATTAAGAAGAAAGAGACATAAACTAGTTTGATAACAAAGTTCACCCAATGTTTGGGCTACATCTTCAGGCTTTCTCAACTACGACACCACTCTATTAACTAATGCGAAGCTCAATAAGGCTTTGTTACATCATAGCTTGGTCTTCAACTTGCAAATTAATTCTTCACCACTTTATGGAAAGATTGTAGCATATTTGATGCTCTTTCCAATCTAGATATTTACAAAGAATATCTAATTTGCATATAAAACCCAAGCATAAGAATATACATGGAGAATTAAAAATAATCCACTCAAAAACCTTTGTTTTGTACACAAGTCTTGAGATGCCTTAAGCTTGCCTCTTTGTTTCTCTTCAATTTTGAAGAACAACAAATTGACCTCCGTGAGAAAAATGTTGGAATATCTAATCTCAACTACTGCATTGAATTCTTTAGCTACACTTGTCTTCTCCTTATCAACATGTGATCTCAATCATACCTCAACATTAAAGATCAAGATATCTTAAATATTGCATTGAATTCTTCAGCTGCACCTGTCTTCTCCTTATCAACATGTGATCGCAATTATATCTCAGCATTAAAGACCAAGATATGATCTTATTTTCTCTAGCTACTCAGTCTATTAACTGTTAGAAAATTGACTATTAATTTTAAATCCTTGGTTGTCTATATATTGGTAGAATCTTGCTCTCTATACTTACTCTTAGATGAGTCTAGCTCTGCAGAGCTGTAATGTATGCATCTAGTTGAGATGTAAGAATCCTATGATGGTGTTGTATGATTGAGTTGAAACTCAGAGTATTTATTCAATATGTAATGTCTTTATTATCTGTTTGTTTTTAGTTTTTCTCTCCCCTTCAAATTATTTCATTTGGTATTAGAGCCAAGTTTGAGAAGTTCATCTAGGTTGAACATTTGTAGAAGCAAATACCCAATAAGTTGGATATTTTTTGTTTGCTTCTTTTGGGTCCTCTTGATCTTGTCTTTGTAGGGAGAGCTATAGCAATGTTGCAGAAGAATATGCTTGATGTGTAAGCCACTGTTGTGGAAGAAAGAAGCCACCCTTATGATCAAAGATCTACAGTTTCAACTAAAGACAAAGTGTTAAAGAAGAAGCCCAATCACAGTTATTTATATATCAACAAAACAAAAAGTTGAGAATGAAAGGATTTGGGGGTTAGGGCCCTAGCTCGGTTGGCTAAATCTTTCTTGTTGCAGGAGGTTGGTCACGAGGTCTAGTCTCCCCCACCCCCGTGGTACCGGAGGGCGTGTCACGCTAGCACCGCCGGTCATGTTAAAAATTTTACCAGGTGCACTGCAGTTTATAGGGGGTCGTGCTACCCGATTCCTGCAGTCTAAAAAAAAAAAAAGAGAATGAGAGGATCTAAAGATCTAAAGTTGTTGCAATAAACCAAGGTGGAAGAGGTCGATGTCTACAAGCTAGGAGAAAATCGTGTCCGATCTTAGATACCCTTTTTTTTTTGTTTGAGATGAAAGGTGTGCTGCTAGTGTTTAGTTCACAATAGAAAGAAAGGAGATGTACAACTAAAGAAAATGAGGTACACTATTAATTTTTTTTTTTGTAGACAATAGTTGTCAAAGAACTCACTCTAAAGGATGTTATGTGGAGAAAGCAGTTTGTCATAGTAAGGAGTGGTAGATCCCAAGTTGAGCTGATATCATAGAAATTAGAGGGAGTTGCAATTTGAAGTTTCTACTAATAGCAAAAGTAGATGATGATAAAGTAAGGTTGCTGCTCCAAAGGAGAACATGCGCCGTTGAAGTAAAATTTGAAGTGGAGTTTGGAATAAGTCATTGTCTCATTGCTCAGATTGTCCAAGTCAAAGATGGGGTTTGTTGTTTGAAAGGTTCGTAGTTTTTTATAAGAGATTGTGTCCAAGTGAAGGACATCAGTACTGGTCATAGAGCTTCTGGGATGAAGCAGCTCGAAGGTGATTGAAAAGGACTTGCAAAGTCCACAATAAATGATTCACAGTCAAAGGAGTGTTTTTTATGTAGTTTGGTAGATTGTTAAAGAAGATCGTTGATTGGTAGGTGTAAAAGCAAGAAGTTGAGTACATGAAGAGGGGAAATTTCGGGCAAAACAAAAAGTTTCGAAGGAAACATGTACGTGTTACGAATCAAGTACCTGAGCCAGAATCTGAACACGTATGTGCTCAGCTACGAGTATGTGAACCAGAAACGCGTATGCGTTATGAAACACATACGTGTTTCAAAAATCTTACGCGTTTTGCTAAGGTATTTATTTTTTAAAAAATAAATGGGTCAATGGGTAACACGTATGCGTTATTTAAAAATTGAATTTCCACACTTGAAACGTGTACACGTTTTGTGAAGGTATTTTTTTTTAAATAAACAGGTCAATGGTTAACACGTATGCGTTATGAAACGCGTACGCGTTTCATTTGAATAACGTGTACACATTTCTGTAACGCATACATCTTATTTAAAAATTGAATTTCCACACCACATCCAACCTTGGTTTTAGGCTTGGGAAAGGCTTGGCAATCCGAGTCTTAGCCTTTGACCTCCAACTAAAAAACTAATGCAGATTGAAGAAGAATGTCCAACTTTGACAACATAGCTGATGGACTTTTTTTCTGAATGAATCTATAAAATTAAAACCCATTAGAGAACACAATGTCTACTTTATAAATATATAAATTTTGTTAAGATTGGATTAAGTTTTCTATTTTTTAATTAATTTCTAAGCAAACTAGTCCTTAAACTTGAAATATCAGGTTTTTTTGGTTTTTTAATAACTTTTTATTGGTTAAGTTTCTTGTAAAAAAAATTATATGGCATCAAACTTCAGACAATTCTCTACACAATGAAGAAAAAAAGAGTAAAAAAATGTTTTTTTTAGGTCCAATTATGTTGTCCGTACACGTTGATTTTAAAAAACATCAATTAAGGCCAATAAAAATTTAATAAGAAAAAAATATTCAACCAAAAATTAGAAAAATAAATCCACATCAAACTTCATGTTGTTAGCTCTCTTTTCCCAAAATGGATTAGCAAAATAATTTTGTTTGGGTCAAAAAGTGTTGTCCGTACACCTACTTGGTATGGTTAAAAAACAAGGACTTTTAAAAAGTGGTTTTTATAGATCCCTATCAAAATTTAATTTCTATAATCTGGGTATTTTAATAATTTACATATTTGAAAACTAGATTCAAAATGCTAGATTTCATATCACTAACTTTTTTCAAGATTCATTGTGTAAGTGCCTCAAATTTTTGGTCCAAGTGTGACAAATTCTGAAAAACAGCAAAAATATTTCCACTTTTTGAGCTTTTTGTGTACCCAACTTCTTGCATCAGCCCGTAGAAGTTTCCCCAATAAGTTCAAATCGTTTTGCAAGCTATAGAAAATTGGAGTTGGCATAAAAGAATGCTAGAAAAGGAGTTACAAGGTCGTATCCAAAATAAAGCATAAAGGAGGTCAATGTGGATCACCCATGTGTAGTATTTTTTATAGATGGTTGTTTTGAATTTAGATTTGAAGAAACGAAAGTCTGAATGATCATTGTTCAGTTTTTGAAGCTGCAAGGAGGTATCGCTAGGGTCAATAGGAGGTTGCAAATTTAATGTTTGGAAGATGCCGAATAAGGATTAATCACTGCAGTTAAAGAGATTGATGTTGCCTTCGAGTGATTGAAAAGAAGTTAGATTGTTGTTTGATCAAGACTCGCCGACATTGGAAAGTGGAGATTGTTTGTTTCAAAAAGGCGTTGCGGAGTTTTAGAAGCACAGTAAGGCCATCAAAGGAAAGAAAGTCTAGTCAAATGAGGATCATCACAATTAATCTATTGTTGCAAAGATCGGTAGTAAGTGTGTCACCATTTGAAAAAAACTTTTGTAGAAGCCGAGAAGTTCTTGCAAAGGAAAAGAGGCACAAGAAAATTGAGTGCCCATGTTGTCTACAACAAAAAAGTCAGATCGAAGAAATTGCTGTAGCAGTTGAAGATACCTAAGCTACCAATGGAAGTAGCAATTTGTTTTGAAATCATGGAGGAGAGTAAGTGTTCAAGCAAAGGAATCACCAGTGTTGGAGTTTGCAAGGATCTTGCAATAGCCACTGTTGCCAAAGGAGATCCAATCCCCAGATCATGGGTTTTATGAAGAAACTGTCATAGCAGTTACACAACCATAGATATTTTCTATTATTGTTTAATGGAGGAAGGAAAATTTGCTAGAAACTGATGAAAAAGAGAATACTTGAAGAAGATCAAAAAGATCGAATATCAGAGGAAAGAGAAATGAAGCTAAAATTGGTGAAGAAATAATATGGTTGAATGTGGCATTATGTGTTGGTGTAAGAAATGTATGAGGCTAGTAAAACCAATTGATGTTAGGATCCCCAACACCAGAAGCAAGTGTAGCTGAAAGGGAGGTGTTGAGAAAATAGGAGTTTTCACTAAAACCTATGATGGTTGGTAGAAGAAGGCTAGAGCTGCGGTTAGAGCATCCCAGCGGAAAAATGGGATTTCGGCTAACGGTTGATCTTCTTCACAAACTTCTTTAGTCATGACAGCCACTGCTCTAGCTTCTCGTGTGCAACCTTCTTCTGACTAGGTTCTTGCATAGGCATCTTTCTTGGTGAGTGATAAAGCTTTGCATGTAGCTTACAACACTTTGCTTCCCAATTTCCACTCATATTATAATGAGTGTAGAATTTTTTCATCTTCAAATCCTTCTTGTCATTCTCCTTCTTCCAAAAAGGATGGTTTTCATGTCCAATTTCTCCATTGATTAACAACACCTTCTTGTATAGAGCTTTACACTATGAACACTTGGAAACACAATGGTTATCCTTCCCATAAAAGAAACAAGATAACTATTCCATAGGCTATTGAAAATATCACCATGTTTCTTATAGTTCAAGAATACATTGGAGTAGGACTTATACCTCTGTGGACTCTTGTTGCCACCATATTTTTGGGGAGATTTGGATCTTCTCGAAGATATCTTGATAGATCTATCACTCTCGATAGGTGACTTACCCTTCTCTTGCTGAAGAGACTTTGGTTTCAAGTTAGGTTCTAAAGAGCTTCCTTATGTAGCCTTTTCTAGGATCTATTTTCCATTATACTTTAGACCTGCCAATTGAGGTCTTATTCTAACCTCCAGTGGTTTAACTATACCTTGGCCATTCACACCAAGAAATCCTCCTTTATACCCCATCTTGGTTAGGAGATTTTTTCCAATTCCTAAAGTATGCTTTTCAAAAACACCAAAAGAAGCATTATCATTATCAAAAGAATGAATTGAACATGGAGTACTTTTTACCTGCTTTCCTATGGGTGACCCTTGGTTCACTTCTTGAATTTTTTCCAACTGATCCTCTTGTACGGATTTGATTGAAACTATTGATGAAGCTTCCAAGAAACCACCTTGGTTCCTTGACACATAAGAGATATCCTCCAACTTCTGAAAAAAGGTGCATACATCAATATTCTCATGATAGGAACTATAACTGGTATACTTGTTATGGCTACAAGCTTGTCTAGTCTGAGAAATTTTTGTGTCTCCGGTAGTAGAGCATTCTCCAATCTCCTTCTCTATAGAAATTTCCAACGAAATATGTAACTTCCTCTTATCGTCTTCTACAATTTCAAGCCATCTTCTAAGTTCAACATTCTCTACTTGGATGCTCTAGTTGATCTCCTCCAATTCCTAGAGCCTTTCATGCTTTAACCTTTTACCCATCTTGGAAAATCCAAACGTGGTTAACATACACCACTTGCAATTTCCTAGTAATGGCTCTAATACCAACTTGATTTGTAACTAAAAGGTTTATAGAATAACTTGCACTTAACCTTAATCACATATTTTCCAAATCGTAAAACAAAATTGTGTGGTTATGTTCATTTACCCAAAGTTACAAAATTAGGTTTGTTTAATTAGTTCTCAACTTAATGACATACTAATTAACAACTCATGAAGGAATCAATAAGAGTAAGTAAAAAGACATGAAAACTGGTTTGATAACAAAGTTCACCCAATGTTTGGGCTACATCTTCGGGCTTGCTCAGCTACGACACTGCTCTATTAACTGATGTGAATCTCAATAAGGCTTTGTTACATCACAACTTGGTCTTCAACTTGCAAATTAATTCTTCACCACTTTATGGAAAGATTGTAGCATACTTGATGCTCTTTCCAATCTAGGTTTTTACAAAGAATATCTAATTTGCATATACAACCCAAGCATAAGAATATATATGGAGAATTAAAAATAATCCACTCACAAACCTTTGTTTTGCATATAGGTCTTGAGATGCCTTAAGCTTTCCTCTTTGTTTCTCTTCAATCTCGAAAAACAAAAAATCAACTTGCATGAGCAAAATCCTCGTCTTTTCCTCTCTAAGAGAATTATTTTAATTCCCTTGATTACTCCCTTCTCCTCTCTCCCAATAATTGTCTCACAAAAGAAAAATTCCCTGTTTAAATACATATAAAAAATTCTATTTGGGTTTTAAACAATAATATTTCCCAAATCAACTAAATAAAGCCCTTAAAACAAATAAAAATCTTTAAAAACCCTTTTAAACCCTTTAAGGACTTGGGTGTTAGAATTTTAATATCATTTTTATGGTTTAATTAAATATCTCAATGATTTAAGCCTTTAAATAGGTATTCAGGCTGTTATACCTTGCACAAACCACTTGGCTTAGTGGTTAGGAGTGTTTGGTGGAGAGAGGGAGGTTGGGGGTTCAAGGTCGTCAACCTCCCTTGTTTAGCTTGATAGGAGATTTGCTAAACTTTAAATAAAACTAGAGCCACATATGTAGCAAGGAAATCCCCTTGGTCTAGTGGTTGAGAGGAAAACTAGGAAGAGAGAGGTTGAGGGTTTGAATACCCCAATCAACTTTTGATTCATTATACTATGAAATAAGAGCAACCTTCTAGTGGTGCCATATGGCACCCAACCATTGGGCTATGTCACACCTTATGATTCACCTTCCTACTAACACATGTCAACATTTGATTAGTTGATGTAAGCACAAATTTTTTCTCTTGCCATATCAACATGCCAACTGTACATGCCACGTCAATGTATGGCCTGCCATGTGTCCTTCCCTGGTGACACCACGTCAACATATGGATACCATATGTCATGACTTTGTGATGCCATGTCATCTATATTGATGCCATGTGTCAACCACTGGTGATGCCACATCAGCTGTATAGATGCCACATGTCAAGTTCTAGTGATGCCACGTCATCATGTTAACATCATCATTGGTACTTGGTCAACCCTTTTTTTTCATAACTTTGATCAGCTATAACTTTCACATATGGACTCTGATTGACATGATTCAAGCAACGTAAAAATCATCTTGATGAGCTCTTCGACTTGGTGCAATTTCCATATGATTTGGAGATAATCATTTTTTTGGCCTTGAGTCAACATCTAGAATCTCTAACAATGTTGAAATTTGACCAAGCATAACTTTTGCATCTGACCTCTTTTTGATGTGATTCAAGTTGCGTTAGGATTGTATCAATGAGCTCTATGGATTGGGGCCAACTCCATCAAGATTTGAAGACTTTCATTTTTTTCAGTTTTCTAGATCCTCATATCAATAGCAACCATTAATAGTCATGAACAATATATCTAAACCACACAGACATAGGAACACATCCCGAAGCACAACCTAGAGCAAACCAACAAACCTTCCTTATTACAATTTTCTCAATATCCTTGACATATACAATCAATATGACACAATGACAACAACCAACTGATAGCCAGTTGAAATCAATTAAAACACCTTCATTCTTGCAACAATCTCCCCCTTTGCCATTGATGGAAACATAGGATGTGAAAAACCATCAAAGACAACACAATAGCTCTGAACCATCAATCTTCAAAAGTGCTTTCTCCCTCTTACTTCATATCTTTTCACATGATACTTTCTTCTCCTTTAACATCAATGGCAAATGAAAAAGATATTTTACATTGTTTTCCCCTTTGACATTAAGAACATTTACCAATACAAAATAACCCCCATTAGGAGTACACCCAACCAACTCTTCAATGACAATATGTGACACTTCTTAATTCCCCTGAGAGGTAGCCACAAAACATTAATCCAAAAAGAAGATAGATCAATAGACCCATTGAATTGATGCATCTCCATATGCATCTAGTTCAAGAAAGGATGGGTAATAACCCCTAACTTCTGGAGATACTCAAAATTATCTTTAGGAAGAGCCTTAGTGAATATGTTAGCAACCCGATCCTTTGTAGGTACATACTCAAGTTTTAATTCATTCTCCACAACCTTCTCTCTCAAAAAGTGATACCTTATTGATATAAGCTTTGTCCTTGAGTGCATCACTAGATTCTTTGAAATGTTAATTGCAATTGTATTATCATGGAAGATAGAAATGGGATCATCATACCTTACTCTAATATCCTTCAATGTCTGTCTCATACACAAAACTTGTGTGCAGCAAGATGTTGCAGCAATATACTCAACCTCTACAGTGGATAAGGAAACTAAATGTTGCTTTTTACTTAACCATGACACCAATTTGCAACCAAGAAAGAATGCACCACCACTTGTACTTTTTCTATAATCAACACAACCTACCCAATCTACATCTGTATAAGTACTTAGTGGGAAAGTAGTATTGATACCAAAAGCTATAATCTAGAGTTTCATTCAAATATCTGAATATTCTCTTAACAACAACATGTGTTTCTTTAGGGTCTTGTTGAAATCTAGCCGCAAGAAAA